>LJZU01000137.1:0-139648 GCA_001513805.1 Davidsoniella virescens
GGAGCTAATGTCAATCATGTTGACGGATCTGGTGACACTGCTCTTATATTGGCCTTTTCTAGAAGACATCTTGATATTGCCAAGCTCTTGCTGGAGAATGGAGCTAATGTCAATCATGTTGACGGATCTGGTGACACTGCTCTTATATTGGCCTGTTCTAGAGGACATCTTGATATTGCCAAGCTCTTGCTGGAGAAAGGAGCTGATGTCAATCATAAGGATAACCAGAACTCCACTGCTCTTATATTGGCCTGTTCTAGAGGACATCTTGATATTGCCAAGCTCTTGCTGGAGAAAGGAGCTGATGTCAATCATGTTGACGGATCTGGTGACACTGCTCTTATATTGGCTCGTTCTAGAGGACATCTTGATGTTGTGAAGATCTTGACTGAAAAAGAGGCCGATATCATTCCCAAGACTTCCTCTTGTTCGGCTACTATTACACCAGCTATTTCTTGGCAAGCTCTCAATATTACGACTTCGAGAGGTCAGATGGACGGTATCTACCCTAGGACTACGTCTTTTAATTCACCGACAAGTGATCTTTTCTTGAGAAACAAACGTCGTATTTCTGATTCCCCGTCCCCAACTGGAAAGAAAGATCATATCGACCCCGAGACTTCTAATCAACGGGCTGCTAGGCGAGTTTCTTGTTCCGGTGGTAGCAAATATCGTTGTATTGGCTAGTGAGGCGGAGGACAGTCTTTTCGGCATGCTAGAATATCAGCTAAGTTTAATGGTTCGGAGCCTGAGTAAGCTCATTCCAATTTCAAGATTGTTTTTATTTTGTTCTTTTCCTTATCTTCTTAGCTTGGATATAGCTTTACATTGTTTTCTGACATCTTTTCTGTACATCTTTTTTTTTACTTATCTTGGGCGTTTTGTTAAAATTTTCTTCTCTGTATACTAATTTCTGTAATATTTTAATTTAATACATATCTTCATCGCAATTTTTTATCCCAACTCACTCATACATCATTAATTGAAGCTATAACAAACTTGAGAGTATTCTTATATTTATACTTATATCTACTTCTGCAAGAGAAGGAAAAAAAACCGAAACGTTCAAAAGAAAGACGAAAATTGTCACCCTATCTTGCGCCTAACCCTTATATTGATCGAATGACATATAATGCTAGCCTCTTTATGATTTAGAAAAGAGTATAGCTAATATATGATAGTCTGATTCTACATCGAGTAACAGTTCACATGCAATACCATTAGTTCATTATAAATATACCCTTGAAGAAAGGCAAGTATTTTTATTATTATTTGATATATTTAAGAACAAACAGTAGTTGGTATATAATTAAAGCTAACTCAGTCGATGAAACAGAAAACAACAGCAAAGAGCAAAAAAACGGTAAGAGGTATATAACGGCAGATGATTTCAAACTTGGGTCCTGGTGAAAGAAGAAAAAAAAGCCAGGTAGGAAAAACAGATGGGTACGAAGAAACAAGAAATAAGATAGAACGTAACTGACGTAAAGAAGAAAAGATGTGGTAGGCTTATCTCATAAGCTTATTTGTGCCTTTTTGGGGCTAAGAAAAATTTCAAGGAGCATTATAGGAAAAGGGGGGTTAGCTTGTCGATGAAGAAGTTTGGGTTTCAAACATCTTCAAGTCGTTCTTTTTGAGATAATGGTTCGTATGGGGAAAAACAAAAGCTAGAAATAATGCAATATAGCAATAGTGGGAGAGGAATTGGAAGAAGAAGGTGTGGCGAATTAAACAATGTATATAAAGTAAAATAAAATAAAAGAGAAACTCTAGGCTTCCCGCCAAATATGCGTATCGCCCCAGCTGATGCTACTGTCAGACCGACTTGGACTACGTGTGAACTGAGTTGGCGGGTTAGGCCCAATAGCAGCACTGCCCACTATCGCGCCATCACCATTAGCGAGAGAGTCAACAGGCTGTAACGGCGGTGGTGGGCGGAATGCATCCGTGTAGATACCAGGACTTGGTACAGCCAAGCCCAACTCCATCCTACTAGGACTATTGACGCCAGATGAGCTTCCCGATGCCGAGCCTTCGCCGCTAGGTGGCTCATCGTATATCCAAGGTGCCGAGAGCTTGGAGACTAGGCTAGGATTGGCGAACTTGGCTCCGCGTTCACGGTGTTCGTCCAAAGTACTGCCGCGTCGGAAGAAAAAGCGACGTGCAGCTTCAAAGTCTTCATCACTGAGACTACTAGAGCCAAACTCGGCAATGGCTTCTTCATTCTCGTTGATCAGATCCTCCCGGATGCTTCGTAGGGCAATAAACTTAGTCAGTGGCACATAGCGACGGTGAAAATAGTACCAGTACCAGCTGGTGATGATGTATAGGGGAATCAGCAACGGGGTGACCTTCCAGGTACCCTGTAAACCAATAATTCCAGCCATAATGACCTGGAAGATCCACAGGCCGATGATGATACGGTAGCAAATCACGCGCCATGCGCCGCCAGTGGCGTGTTGGGGCTGGTTCATGGCATACATGAGCTGGTACTTGTAGACATAGTAGCTGGCCATGAAGTAAACTACACCGATCATGAGCACCATGTAGCCCTTGAGAAGAATAGAGTACACTAGGCACAAGATGAATACAAGTAGTGCAGTAGGAAGATAGTAACCATAGCTAAACTGGGGAGCCCTGCGCATTTCCCAAAAATCACGTGGGCTCTTAGCCTTGACTCGGCTCTTTAGGAAAAGGAAGACACCACCAGGCTCTAGCAGACGGAAGGGCACCAGACCGATGGTTTGTAGCATAATAAAGCAGATGTAGAAGTTACTCAGCTTGAGAGTCGATGCAGCAAGCAGTTGACTAGCCAAGGTGATGTTTTGCAAGGCTTCCTTTAGACACGGCAGGAACTGGGAGAATGAACCAGCAAATGTGAAGACAAAGAAGACGTTGAAAAAAGTGAAGAAGAAATTCTTAGACACGAATGATAGCTCAATTTCGTCGCGCGAAACCATGCCCTGGCGATACGACAGAAACTCGTACAAAAGGGGAACCAATGTGTTCAGGGTGGTCACGATAAGCACAGGGAAACCCGACTGAACAGCAGCACCAAGCCAGTTGTTGCTCTCGATAGCATCACCAAGAGCCGGGAAGATCTTCTTGATAGTGCATAAACTCAGCATAGTGGCCACTGCGGCAACAATGAACAGCCAGAATACACTCAGTACCGAGATGATAATGGTAACCATCCACGACTTGAGTCTTCTAAGGTTGCGAGAGGCGTAGGTGTTTCTCCAGATCACATCGGACGGCGACGGCGCAGGATTAGTGAGCAGAACGCCTGGGCGGGGATCCATAAGTGCCTGGATGGCCATCTGGCAGGCAGTGGTTGAGTCCATAGTGACAAAGGCGAGATCGGCGGGGTCATAGTGAGCTTCACGGGCGGCGGTGATTTGGTCGTCGAGGCGGCGTAGTCGATCTTCGTGGTAGTTGATAGCATCGACCATCTTGGTTCGGAGACCGAAGAAGCCAAACCAGATGCGCAACTTAGGGCGGTGCTTGTCATATAGTTCTTCGGCAACCACAGAGGGATCGATGCCTTCGTTCGCGATGTCTTCATTGCTAGCAGCAAGTAGAGGCCGGTCAGAAGGGGCATCTTCGATGTCAATCAGACTAGCGTCTTGCTCCTCCCGCACAATAGCAGTGCGGGCAGCACGTTGTTCCTCGACGAATTGGGTGGCTTTGCTTCTGTTTCGCAACACGCTCCAAGCACGCTCAAGCTTGCGCAACTCCGAGTCTCGCTCAACAACAAGCTTGTCAACAGGCTTCCAGTTGCGACACAGGGTGACACTGACGACGTTTCCAATGTTGAGCTTCTCGACTAGCTGCTTGATGCGGTCCTCGGACTTGAGCTCTCTAGGGATGCCGGTTATGCGAAAAGTGCGGTCCGTGATGGTAGCTTGGGTGCCGAGGTAGTCCTGTCGAACGCGAAGGATACGGCGCGTGTGGCGATTGACCATGTAGAGCGTTAGAAAGGTGAAGAAATAGGTGAAGGCGAGATATGACCCGGTGAACATCTGCAGCTTAGCGCCACCAACGCGCGGGTGGTCGCTGTCAGCTATATCTTTACATTGGGCACCAGTGCTATTGTCGGCGTTTGAGGGGTCGTCCCAAGCATTGAATAGCATGGTCATCTCGGGCTGGGTGTGTTTTATCGAGTTGTCGCCTGAGGGGAACATGGAATTGTTGATGGGCAATAGCACAGTCAAGGCGAAGAAGAACATGATGGAGAAGAGGCGAGCAGACATTTTGAAGAAGTGCAGGAAAACAAAGGCGTCGAGGCCGGCGGATGCCAGAACCTGCTCGTCGGTTATGCGATAGAGGGCGGGGATCCAGCCAAAGAAGGTATTGGGGAGGACTGGGAGGCCGATGATGGTATCGAGACGGCGTTTTCGCGCCGAATACAAGGACGCCCATCGCGTGCGGAGGAACTAGACAGAGAGAAAACTAGATGTTAGAAATTACGATATAGCCTCGAAGTAGAGCTGCTTACGCAAAAGGCGACAAACGAGGGCACGCCGAGGGCCACGGACATCCAGAAGGAGAACTGGATATCGCCCTTGCCAGGATTCACAATCGACTCGCCGGAGCAGTTCTCTTGGGTTTCGGGAGCGACTCCGCGTGGCGCCAGGCCATTAGCAGCAGCGCCGATAGTTCCCCGGGCCAGCAAACGCAGCGTTTTATAGGCGGCTTCAGAGACTGCATCTGCAGCAGCCGCCGCCGTAGCGAGCTGTGCGGTCTCAGCAGCCATGACAGGACGGTATCTGAGGGCTTCACGACCAGCAGAGGCAGGGCTAGCTTGGCAGTAAGGAAGCTGGCGCAAGAGAGCAGAAGCTTGAGAGCAAAAGAGACAGCTTGGGGTTATCTTAGTACAGAGAGGAAAGATAAACAAAACTGCACAGAAAATAGCGTCTCTGTTCAATGCTGCCGTCGAGCAAAGAAAGACGATGAATGGCAGAAGACCGGCAAGATGGACGAATGCAAGTGCATAGAATACTATGAGGACCAAAAAGGCCAAAAAAAAAAAAAAAAAAAAAAGNNAAAAAAAAAAAAAAAAAAAAAAAAAGGGCGGCGCCTAAGAAAGTTCGTTTCGTCACGCAGCACAGGCGAAGTTAGCGAAGACGACGCCGCAAGCATAAGTAAAGCAAGCACTAAACAAAAGCGTGAATAGCGCAGAATATAGCAGGGTAGGCTAACAGGCGGTTCACTGACTGTCTACTGAGCAGAACCAGACACAGTACAGAATCAACAAGGCACTTTTTAAGAAGCCTGAAACCAAGAACCGACGGACGAGCACGTTGAAGAAGCAGTAGAAGAGATTAACACAAATCAAGCTCGTTGGCCTGTTGGTGAGGTTGGTGAACAAAATCAGCTGGACTGGTTCGATAGATCAAAATCACTGCACTGAACTATTGGGAATGATTGGGCTACAAGGTTGACAAGGGAAAGCACTATATTTTGTGAGGTTCTGTACCAGCTTTTTTTTTGGTTTTTTTTGGGTACCTTTGAACACAGTGAATTTAGGCTGCCAAAGGACCTGCCAAAGCAAAATAACAAGAAAATAGACAGGGATGTTCTCAATCTAGTTAGCTAGTTGTACATGTAGCAGTCAAAACACGGCACTTGTCATAATAAATCCCAAAGTCGGTGAATAAAAACATAGCTAGTTGTACACCACATGAATAAACAAAAAGGCCCTAGCTTGTAGAGCCTCAAAGTAAAGGCCGACCGATGACGCATGAGGCCTCTGAGAGGAAAATTGGCGGTCTTTTTCTTTCAAGGGAGGTTGAACAATATCTGTACGTGAAATAGAACTAGACAAACCATAGGGCACAGGCCGATCTTATACTTGATGCATACAGAAGGAGAAGGAATTCTATATACAGATAGTTATGTACTCAACAAAAACAAATCTACTTGCCCTCCCCTCATCTACTCTACACGAAAACAACAATAGCGACAGCACGTGGGACGTCGAATTCAGGCCAAACACAACATGTAAAGCCCCGGAACGCCTGGTTTGGACTAACAATGAACACAATAGGAACAAAAGCAGAGAGTTGCTCCTCTTTCATTCCATTCATGTCCAACTAAGCCATCGCTTGTCTTGTCATTTGCATTGCATGTGCGTCTCCTCCTCTTCCTTTTGCTTTTCTTTTGGGCTGGGGCGGGACCAAGGACCAGATCCTGGGCTTTGTACCAATACATACATGTGCATCTTTAGTGACGTAAGATGTACATATAGAATCACGCTGTTTGCTATTGCTCTTGAGAATACTTTGATTGTTCTTCAGTTTCGAAAACACATCGTAGGCAGTCTACATCCATGTATCTTACTCCTTCTGAACCCTCTCGCCGTCTGCAGCCTTGACGGCAAAATTCCACCCGAAACTATCCTTCACAGTGCCTGCTTGAATGCCCTTGAGCAAGCCTAGAAGCTTGAGACACAGCGGGCCTGCATCTTTGACACTATCATCCAAGAAAGTAATCGTCTCTTCTCCGTCCTTGATTGACGATACATTCGAGAATCCTCGTGCGATCACTGCCCCGTCATCATCCTTGGGAATGCGCCGCGTGATTGACCGGATCGGCACCAACGACGCTGCCGTACCAGCCGCAAAGATTTCGCTGAACTGCGGGATTTCCGTGTACTTCACTGTACGCTTCTCGACCTCCCAGCCTAGGCTACGCCCAATCTCCTGAATCGAGTCACTGGTCACGCTATCGATGACTTGGTGCGAGTCAGGAACCACCAGCGTGGTCTTATCGCCGTCGACCTTGGCGGCAATGAATCCCGATGTGCTAAACTCATCGATTTCCGTATGGGTCTTGCTGTCCAGGTGCAGCGTGATACCATATCCTTCCACCCGTGCACTATCGCTGTGTATCAGTACCGGCGCATAATTTCCGCCTACCTTGGCCGCGCCCACGCCGTTTGGTGCCGTCCGGTCAAAATCATTGAGGATCAAACACTTGACCGGGTGCACGCCGTGGTACACGCCCGTCGGCATAGCATACACGGCAAACGTGTACTCATCCGGTGGTTGTAGCGCCAGTTGCGCCGAGGACCCGAACAAGATCGGACGTACATACATGGACGCTCCAGTGGCATGAGGCGGCACATATTCAGCGTTCAGCGATACAACTGCGAGAACAGCCTCGATGAACATTTCTTCGGGTACCAGCGGCATAGACACTACGGCTGCTGACTTCTGAAGTCGCAGAGCGTTCTTGTCGGGCCTAAAAACGGTCACCGTGCTGTCGCCCGGTCCACGAAAGGCCTTAAGTCCTTCATAGGCCTGCTGGCCGTAGTTCAGGGCCGGCGCCATGCCATGAAGTCGGATATATGGGTCGGTCACGAACTTCAAGGGGGACCATGTGCCGGTGCTAGCGGAGTAGCTTGACTCGATGTGGCCATTGACTGCACAGATGATGAAGCAAAGTCAGTATAGTCATTTCGAAAGTATAAGCTGCGTAATGAATTCAGATTGATAGATACAAGTCCATCACTGCAAGTACATACCTTCACGAACCTTGAAGCCAACATTACTCCAGTCGATGGAAGTCGTAGGTTGTGGAGGGAAGACAGCCATTGTGACGTTCAAGGCACTTTTAGGGTAGGGTTGAACAAATGGTGTGAATGTTATATTTGTCAGTTGACAATAGTTCTTGATGGTGAACAAGTTGAAGAAAGTCAAACAACAACAGATGTGGTAAATAATTAAGAATGTCTTCAAACCTCCGAGAATCGCACAATTATTTATACATATTAAGAGGGGAATCACTTAAAATAAGCACAAAAATAAACATTTACCCATTTGGCACAACCTTCCTCACTTGTTCGATGTGTTGCTTTCCTCTCCCTCGATTCGACCAAAAGGTCAAATGTTTTGAGTCATTGCCTTTCCGTCCCGGGCCACATCATTGAAAATGACATCAACTATGACAATATCCGAGCCTGACTTGCCACCTGAGGTAAGTTGCAGTCATACCACCATATCATAGTTCTATCATCACATCCCAACAATGGCAAGGGATTGTGTTATAATTAGTTACAGTTGATTAATGATAGAAATACTTTTATAGAATAAAGTCAAGTTTTTTTTTTGGGAATAATTAATGAGAAATTGACATTGCATACTGACTTCAGCTCTTTTAAATGAATGTATATAATAAGGGTTACAGTTGATTTATACTTGTACATACATACATGTTTACATATCTTGCAGGTAGTTTTTGACTTCTTCCAAGTACCTCCCCTGAAAAGCAAGCCACTCGTCAAAATCTGCCCATAAATAACCTCTTTTATCCCTTCCATACATCCCCCAGTTTCAAGTGACAAATCCGGACAGTGTGAACATATAGAAATTGATATTCCTTATCGTGTACCAACCTATCTTGCTTACATACATGTGATAGCTTCTACTACAGGGGAAAAAAGTTAGAATTTAAAATGTGCAGTTATGAAAGAAATCAACGACACATTACCTGAATCATCTTCTCATCTTCAAATTGAACACCACCACAATCACAATGGGTCACGGGAACTTACATCTAAATTATGATCTCGAATTTGCGAGCTTCGAAGACAACGTTTCAAATTCCGTAAAATTCAAAAATAGTTTCCTGGAATCTCGCTCTCTACTATCAAATAACCTGTCTACTCCAAAAAAAGCATAATAATAATCGTAGCCTTCCATGACCGGGCCCACTAAGAAAAATGTCAACCGAACAACGAAAACAAGTCTACGATATGTTAACCCATGAGAATCCCAATATCACTCAACGCGAAATGTTAAACTCTATCGGCAATATTTGCTCCCTTCGGACTCTTCAACATCACACAACAGATATGGGTGGGATGAAAAAAGCCAGTATCACGACGAAGATGTCCTCTGGTGGATCATCTTGGAAGACAACGACTGGAGTGGGCTCTACAGTATCGTAACGTCGATTGAAAGCGTGTTGAATGGAGCGGCGAGTGTCAAGTCGCACAAGGTATCGGTGCCCGTCGCAGATGGATTCTCCTGCATCACATGATACCTTCAATAGATCCTAAGAGAAAGGGTACTTTCAGCCTTGCTATTTACTTCAAAAGGGTGCATTTGGGAAACAAACGGCTGTCACTCGACTTTGCTCGATGTACAGGCGTCGATAGAGCCAAGAATCAATATCATGCATATATTTTACCAGCCTAACTACATCATATCGTCATGTCAAATCCGCCTCCTGGCAATACAAATTACCTGCATCTGTATGAAACTCTTTAGGCGCAAGGTCTTGGTATGATCCCATTCGAATAGACCAATGAGCAGAGAAATATCGATTGCCGCCATGTAAATTTACATGTACAACTCACACATTAGAGGGTAGTTAAATTGATAGGTAGACATATCGAGACATTTGCTATATCTTATAGAAAATTAGAAGCATAGTCATTGGTAACGGTAAATCTCACAAGGTGAATTTAACTTGTTTAGGGTCCTACATGTACATATGTACACAATTTGCAGTGCTTGTCTTTCTTTACCTATTCAATTCTACATAGTTACGTAGGGCGTGTATAGATTATTATATAGGTACATGTCAGATATCTGTATAATTTAAGGCATATATCTTACACTTACTTGAAAACAACAAGCAAATGAAACTGTACCAGCTGATTAGCTTGTAGACTTAAGTATGAAGAGCTTATAGTGTCGAATTCCAGAATATATCAAGTTACTCATTCGTATCAAATCATCCAAAAGCAAGATGACTATGCTGCCTGAATGATAGCCACATGTTTAGTATGTCATGATTGCAGATAAATACAATTGATACACATGTTTCCGTATAACCACTAACATTCCGTATGGCACATGTACATAAAATAGTGCTATATCTTCGAAAAAGACAAGATCAAAATCTTGTGATATGTTTACTTGATTTAGTGTCCTAGTCTTTTGGAAGAAAGACTCTTAAACATTCTAGAATCCCACTTACTAATTTTTGTTCTACATTTTTTTAAAAAAGGAAATATGAAATTGTTTTCAATGAAGTGACAAAAATAAGACATTGAGATTTTCAATATAGAGTAGGAACAACGGCATGAAATTTAAGAAAACGAAAAGAGAAGCGATGAAATATAGAAAGATAGATAGCATTGGTGTAAAGAAAAAATGATGTGATGAGTAAAATAATATGAAGATAGATAGATAATATGGAGGATATGCTATAACTCCCAGAAAAAAAAATTGGAAACGAACGATTATAAGACAGACTTTCCGACGACACGCCCCAATGGAAGCAAGTACAAAGTGAGAAAAGAAAAAAAAGAGAGGTTCGAGAGGTGAAATGGGGGGAGGGGGGTGGATGACCCAACATAGAAATTTGTTTGTGAAAAAAACATTTGAGAGAGTACAGAGCATCGTGAGATTTACGTTTTGTCGACATCAACCTGCCTTCATCACCATCACGTATCACGCTAAGGAAAAAACCCATACATATGCAACTAAAGGAGACCGTTCAAGGAGTACCACCTTTATCGACGTTGACCCATCGAGTATAAAGCGGCATTATCAGTCACAGAATGTGTTTCATAGCCGAAATTGAGCGGAGCAGAGCCCTGCGTAGGCATTTGCCTTCTACGCATGTTCATGTTGTACGTATTGCCTTGTTGCACTTGAGCCTGCGCCTGAGCGGCTGTAGCACCGGGGTACTGCATGCGCTGGCTTGGGGCATTTAGGAAGTAAGGATATAGCTCATCGGGCTGCTGAGTAGCAGACGTAGCTGCTGACTGAGAAAACATAGGAGTAGCGTCAGATCTGGAGCCATTCTGGTATGGAAAGCCGCTGTTGTTTTGCGGCGGAGGAAGCTGTTGTGTGGCACCCGATTGTTGCTGCTGAGCCGAAGACTGGAACTGGTGCGAACCGGTGGCTGATAGGTACGGTGAAGAGGTCGATGGGGTTGTAAGCGAGTGTAGACCGGCGTGGTTTGGCTTGGGAGATGGGTTTGACGCAGCCTGACGAACACCTGCCGGGAAGCGACCGGTAATCATGTGGCGATTGTGCTGTTGTTGGGCTTGCGTTTGGGCCTGAGCCTGAGCCTGGGGATATTGCTGCTGTTGTTGCTGCTGAGCATGGTGCTGGACTTGTGAATGCTGTTGCTGAGCGCGATGCTGGGCCTGAGAGTGCTGTTGTTGCTGCTGCTGCTGCGTTGACTGCTGCGATTGGGTTTGCTGAGTTTGTTGCGCTTGCTGTTGGGATGGCGGTGGCATAGGACTCTGCTGCTGAGGGTGGCTAGCATGCATAGTACGATTCTGCATATGCTGTGACTGTTGGTATCCTAAAGTGGAAACTCTCTGCTGTTGGGCCTGAGCCTGAGCCTGTGCCTGTGCTTGTGCTTGTGCTTGTGCTTGTGCTTGTGCCTGAGCCTGTGCCTGTGCCTGAGCCTGTGCCTGTTGTTGTTGTTGTTGTTGTTGTTGCTGTGGCTCTACCGATTGGTGGCTATGGTGGCTACCTTGAGACATGGTATTCTGCATGGAAGCCAAGCCTTGGTTTTGGGTTGCCTGTCCCATGATCGGTGTCTGCTGAATCGTAGAAGCAAATGAATTGCCCATGGATGCTTGCTGTGGTGTGGAATCCGAAGCAGGCCATGTGTTGACAGGAGTAGCATCACCGGCAACTCTTGGGCGTTTAGGTTGTGAAGCGGGGTTGGGAGTCCAGGTACGTGTGGTCTCTTGTTCGCCAATCTGCGGAGTAGGGTTGCTATACTGGTCATTTGGTGCCGGCATTGACTTGCGCTTCCGCTTCGTGTTATCTTGCAAGCCAGAGACATTGGGCATGGAGGGCGTGTTCTGGCCCATCTGGCCCTGAACTATTTGACCTTGCTGCATCTGAGGCTGCTGCATCTGACCTTGAGAAAGTTGCGACTGCTGCATTTGGGCCTGTGAAATTTGAGCTTGCGAAAGCTGAGGTTGCTGTAACTGTCCTGGGTGTATCTGTCCTTGTTGCAGTTGGCCGACATGCCCAAACGAGGGTTGGCTAGATGATGCCATCATTGACTGGCCCTCTATCAAGTTAGGATCGTCGTTACTCAGCGAAGACTGGTCTGGTTGTCCAGTGCTAGCTTTGGGAACTTTAGCCTTGGAAACCTTTGGCCGTGCCAGTTTCTTAGCTGGAGAATCAATGGAGGGACTGTCAGCAACAGAAACGTCGTTCGTGTCATTTCCGTCTTTGGGCTTGTTTTTGGAGCCCTTTGGTCGCCCTCTACGTTTGGCTGCAGCGGCTGAGGACTCTGCAGTAACTGGAGTAGAAGGTGGTATGAAATCTTCAGCAACTGGGAGCGAAGAAGGCGCAGAAGTCATGGTTTGCATGCTGTTCATGGGAACAATTGTTGTTCGTCTGTGATCCAAGACAGTTTCATCATCTACCCAACTATCGTCGTTGTTGTTCTGAACATTCTGACCGTGCATAGTTCCGAAAGAAGTTTCGTGATGAACACTCGCACTGGGGGAAGACTCAACATGGTTGTGCGACTGATGAGATCCAGACAAAGCTTCTGCTGAGACAGAATGATGGACGGATCCACTGGAATCTGGGTTACCTTCAGAAGCACTGCCATTAACATTGCCACCTGAACTAGAATGGTGGACGTCCTTTTTACGTTTCGCCATAGGACCCTTTTTAATTCCCTTATCCTTTCGCGCCTTCGTGCCTTTACTACCCTTCGGACGACCTCTAGGACGCTTGACTGGCATAAATTGGCCATTTTGGGCCATCTCAATAGAGTCCTCTTCAGTAAATGTATCTTCACGGAACAATTCGCCCATCCATGAGATAAGATTGGCTCCCGTTCCATTCTGATATTCACTCGAGGGGAAGATACCATTTGCTGGTGGTGCGGCAGATGCCGCTCCACCTCCAAATTTGTTAATTGAAGAACGGAGATGCTCTACAACCTTTGCAGGTTGGATATGACGCAATATACGTAAAATTCGGGCTTGCTCTTCCTTCACGTGGCTTGGTTGGATATGGCTTGGGGCATTCCGAGAAAAGGACCCAGCTGACATGACTCCCGACGAGTGCATGGAGCCCTGAAGGGACAAATTTTGGTGAAGTTGTTGCATTTGTGTGGTGGGCTGTTGAGTGTTTTGTAGTGGAGGAGTGCTCGTATTATTCGAACCGGTAGTGGTGATGGGCGCGGCAGGTGTAACTGGTAGAGGTACAGTATGGTGTGATTGCTGTTGCTGGTTGTTGATATGATGGCTTAGGCTGCTCGATGATGATGGAGTTGGAAATGTCGAGTTGTTATTGGTATTTTTGGTGCTATTACTGACGGCGGTAGAGACAGGACGTTTAGGCTGTGGCTTCTTCTTGAGCGAGTCCTTCAGGGCAAGCTTGGCTTGAAAAACAGTACCTTCACTAGTGCGTCTAGCTTGAAGCTCGGTAGACTCGTTGGTATGCTTGCGGGTCGGTTTTGCGCTGGATCCAGATGAGGCGACTGATTCGGAGCGAAAGTTCATAACACCAAAATTACCGAAGTCGGCATTGGCTGTGCCGTGAAGCTTGCTAGGGACGTAACTTTTGCGATTGTCCTTAGCATTGGCGTCCGACCGTTGCGCAAGGGCAGTGAAGGCTGTTGGCAGTAGAGATAGAGATGGTTAGCTGTTTTGTTCCAACATGACGGGGTATGTGCAATAGGGGAACATGAGGCAAAATTTTGAGTGGCCCATTCATGGCATTGTCAAATTTTTAGTGGTACTGCAAATGGACAAGCGAGTCAACTCAGTGTTGACAGGTCGACGGGATATACCTTTGGGATCGGCTTCAAATCTAAAGTTGGAGTTTGAGGAAGATGTTGACTGCTGTTGCTGTTGATGAGATCCTGGTGGCCGAGACCTTCCTGACGTGTCGGCGGGATCAGAGACTATAAGTGTGTCACGCAATAGGACTATGTTAGTTGGAGTTCATGACCATGTGATGGCTCGATAGAATACGAGTGATGGATGATAAAACAAGATGATAGGCGATGGGATAGATGGGGCCAGAGCCTCGATGGAAGCTTGATGAAAGCAACCAAAGGCAAGCAGGCAGGGCCTGAAGGACACGATAATCGCGTCGATGTTTGGCAAAGTAAAATGCCGATTCTGCAATCAAAGAGAGGAAAGCCTTACAATGAAAGCAGAGAGGTATGTATGGATGAAGAAGAAAAAAGAAATAAGTGCACGACTACCAGTGGTAACACCTAGGCCTCACGTAGTAGCCGTGGATGGAGAAAGAGGACGCAGTGGCGAGGCAAGGCAGCCGCAAATTCTCCTATGCCAAAGAAAAGCAATGAGAAGGAGAGAAAAAGGCTGGTCGCGGGCTTTAAAACACGCAGCCTGCTGTAGCAAAAGCTAGTAGTAGGAGATGAAAGAGTATGAAGATGGATATGGGCCTGAGTCTGCAGTGGGCCGAGAGTTGACGCGAGGTAGGCGTGAAAAAAATCAGAGTCCAGTGAGAAGCAGAAAAATTGCGAGGGTGAAAAAAAAAACGCGGCCTCAAAAGAGTGCCGACAAGGCGAAAGGAAAGAATGGATCTTGGCTGGACGCTGGTCACAGCATGGAAACACGGCAAAAAAAAAGAATAGGGAAAAATTACAGGCGTGGCGACAAGAAGAAACAGGCACAACCGACTGATGGGTTTGCAATCAACGACGATAGTCTTTAGTTTCCGAATCACGTCCAGCTATATGCAGAAATGAATCTGTGGTGGTAGTCGTGGGTGTCGGTGATTTTTTTTTTTTGCTTGCTTACCTGAAGGTTGGGTCATTTGCCTAGATAGTAACTAAGAAGAGGAAAAAAAAAAAAGACGAGGTCCCGCAGGACGAACGTCTAGAAAATGCCAACGGACGACAACCGGTTGCGGTTGATTTTCGGGTCGGTCGTGAAGGATAATCCAAACAGAAGTCGCGGGGGTTCTTGCACTTTACAGTTCTAGATACAAACAATGTTGTAAATATTGCAAAGACAACCTGTGCTTATCCCGTTGGACGATGCAGAATACAGAGCGAGGATATGAGGCCCGGTGTTGACGGTTGCTGGTGCAGCCGTGTCGCGAATGCGATAGCTAGAAAAAAAAATCAAAGCTCGCGACAATTGGTTAGATGAGACACCTACAAAGGAGCTAAACTACGAGCGAGATGGGATGGGATGGGTTGGTGAGTAACGAGGCGATGCAAAGAAACAGCGTATGGATGTTTGCGGAAGCCAGATTCGAGGAAAGACTAGATAGATAGACAAGCACAGCTATACAGAGACACTGGCAGGCTATCAACAGTGGTTATCGCGGTGCAGACGAAACGAAACGAAACGATCGATACTACCGGCAGACACATTTAATGATGGCCAGTATAGTTGAGCGTTAGAAGGCCCAGGATAACCAAGCAACAGTGCTAGTTACAAACGATCTCTAGGGAGTACTTTTTTTATCTTTCTTTTTTTTTATCTTAAATTTTTTCTTTTAGGCGCTATCTCCCAACTTTCTTGAGGAAGAAGGAAAACTGGTTCTGGTCGCTACCTTGCTTGTAGAACTAGCTAGCTAGGATAACTCTCAGAACTAATCGTTTCTCCTGCTTCGCGCTGCGGATGACTGAAGTGGCAGTTCAACGATGGTCTTTTTTAATTATTATTATAATAATTTTATTAGGGACGTGTCGCTCGCGGGCGTCGAACAAGCGTCTTTTGAACAGCGATCGAGAAAGAGAAAAAGAAAAATAGAAATGTGGAACAAGGGCAATCAAAATCAGAGTAGATCAATGGGGTCAATAGGTCAAGATATTATGGATGGGCTCATAGATCAATTCGCGCGCGATAAGCCGTTGTGGGCTCGGATATGGGCACCAAGGACTGACGTAAGTCCACGATCAATCAATCGACAGTTGTCTGCACAAATGAATGGACGGCGATGGATTGAAACTGGCGGCTATGGTGGGCTGGAAGCGATGGTCGCGATGAAAGGGAGGATAGACTCTGATAGCGATGGTGATGATGTTGGATGGTGGTGAAGAAAATGGAAATTTTAAGATGCATTACCAGCCGATGGGAAAAAAAAACCCAATTGCAAAGTCTCAAGTTACCAGTGCGTGTCTGTGTTGATCACATCACCGATCAGCCGCGTTATTTTGGAGTGCCTTTTGCTTTTTTTATGTTGCCGTTGTCCAGTTTGTTATATCGCTACTCTTCAATATTGATAGTACTAAATGGTGGTTCTATGCGCTATAAGAGCACTAGCTTTAGGAACTATGTTAGCAAGACTTTGTTATCAGGTCTTTTGAATGGCCTTTTGATGAGCCTTGTTCTGTTGGCTAAGGTTTTCCAAACTCAAGCCAATCAACCTGCCCAACCAAGTCTGATTTGGCGCTCTAAAGGCTATATGCTAGTTGCTAGTTTCACCACACAGTGTCAATAATGTATGCACTGTAAACAATCAGGCTCAATACCTGTTTAGGCTGCAGCTATCTACACTGGGTTCCTGTGCCCACCCAGTAGCTATCAGCATATCAACAGACAGATAGCCAGCTTCCTGGGCTTGATAATGCATTGCCAGCCTTGGAGACTTGTAGCTGATGGATTTGATGCTGTGCCCTGAGTTGACCTGCAATTGTGCTTGTTTATATATACCTTTTTTGCTATCGTTACTTCTTGTGCGGTTTTTTGCTGACGTTATTTTGACCTTTTGTTTACTCTCTATTGTCTAGCTTGTAACCCTTTAGTCATCCCCCGCCAGGCTATCTGCTCTTACTTGGGTGTTGTGCGGCGTTCTTGATCTTCAACTTATTGACTTGCGCCGAATCTCTACAAGCTTCACAAACCGTCATCTCATCTCAATCTAGTTTTCAGCTTCGGTCCTGTGAAAGCTTATTCTTATAGATCCTTTAAGAAATCCCCAACGCATACAATATTAATTACATCGCATTCCGTCTCATTTTCAGCGTCTTAATAGCTCTACATCAACGCCCTCTATCGTCTGTCGCATCTCTCCCGCCCACCGAATATCCCGCACCGATCTGCCAATTCTCCCTGCATACAATCGTCGCCATGTCGATTTACTCCATGCTGTCGCTGCCTGTTGGCGCATTCGACTCATCGGAGGACGCTTTGTCGCTTCTCCAAGGCTCAATGGGCGATGCTGGCAATGTTATGCCTTTCCCCATCCCTAGTTTTAAGATTGGAACCCTCGATGCTCTTGTCCAACAGGCTGATGAGCTGTCCAAGCTAGACACTGCCTGTCAAGCAGTCATTGCCAAGGTGGCCGACTCTCTGAAGACTATTCTTGACGGAGATGAAGACAAGATCGCCCAGCAAAAGACTGTCAACAACAGTGTGTAATCCTATTTTTATCCGTCACTATGGACGCACTAACCTCTCAATCATAGAGCCGACGGATCACTACATCAGCTCGTTCTCATGGAACAAGGCTCGTTACCGGGCCGACAAGCCCATCGGCGAGCTTGTCGATATGCTACAAAATGTTAGTATCTTCAGTCTACGCATTGATTAGACAAAATGGTGCTGATACTGACAATGTCCAGGAACTTGCGACAACCGACAACGACGTCAAGTCTAAGTTCCAGCAGTACAACTCGGTCAAGACCAACCTTGCCGGTCTACAAAGACGACAGAAGTAAGCTAGCACTGATAATCTCAACTTGTATGCCATCACACAACTAACGTCTTTCGACTGCAGCGGAAACCTTTCTACCAAGTCTCTCATGCCGATTGTCGATCCCGCCCTCTTGATTCACGACTCCGAGTACCTCGAAACCCACCTGATCGCTGTCCCTTTAAACTCCAAGAATGAATTCCTCACCACCTACGAGCAGTTAGCCCCTATGGTCGTTCCTCGATCATCGGTGGAAGTGGCCGAAGACGATGAATTCACTCTGTTTGCCGTTGTTACCTTCAAGAAGTTCAGCGCCGAATTCCTACACAAAGCCCGCGAGCAAAAGTGGACTCCACGCCAGTACAAGTTTGTCGAGGGCGGCCGCGAAGAAGAGCAGAAGGAACTTAACCGTATCAGCCACGAAGAAAGAAAAGTCAGGGTCGATGCTATCCGCATGGGCCGTTCGGGATGGAGTGAGAGTGTCATGGTATGGATGCATGTCAAGACTCTAAGGGTGTTTGTCGAAGCTGTTCTTCGGTACGGTCTGCCATTGGATTATGTGTCTTCGATTGTCAAGGTACGTCATAATGTCTCTCTCTTTCCCTTTATTTCCCACGCCTTGACTCAGTAACTAACTAATCATCCACACATGGCGCAGACCAAGGCCTCCAAAGGCACAAAGAAGCTACGGTCGGTCCTAGATGAAAAGTACTCGTACCTGGCAGGCAATGCTATGGCTAGAGATAAAAAGGGTAAGGTTACCAAGGACGACGCTCAACTTACTTCTGATATCGCAGCAGCAGGATTTGGATCGACAGAAGGAAATGAGTACACTGCCTATGTGTACTATGAATTTGACTTTCCTTGAGCTGTAGAAAATGGTTTGTTTGGCTTGGTGAATATCGTCTTTTTCTCAATTTATGTTGTCCATCTTATCAAATACAAGTTGTATCTGAACACTTATCAGAAATATTTTTTATATATCAAAAACGAGTCTAATTATTCTTTCTTCCTCTTGATGAACCTACAATATCCCTTAATCGGCCTTGGAATCAAAAAGGACAAGCACCAACGATCTTGACTAGATAAACAATGGCCTTAGTAAGGCCGATAGAGTTGGTTCTATATGTAAGACAATATTACTTATTTTTATATATCAGCCACAATGAAGTTTACATTCAACACTATATTCTGCTCCTCTCCTGTTTTATCCCCCAAATTATCAAACACTACTCGGACATCCGGACGCCACAAGGATATTCAACAAGCAGATACTGATGGGGCTCTCCTAGAAAGCGGAAACAAGTCAAGACAACAACAATATAGCAATGAGGGTGGATGAACTAGATATACAGTCAATGGGTCTTTGTTACAATGAAAAGCAACTGGTTCTTATGGTACGTGTATTTATATAGCTTGATTCTTTGTTTTATACGATACTTGACCTCTGCTTAAGCCTTGGGGATCAGGTCACGCTCACGCAGAGCTACGACGATATCAGCAACGCACTCCTCGACGGACTTGAGATCGGTGCGGATAGTGATTTCAGGCTTGAGAGGCTCCTCGTAGGGTGCGGAGATACCGGTGAACTCCTTGATCTCACCAGCGCGAGCCTTTTTGTAAAGACCCTTAGGATCACGCTGCTCAGCAATCTCGAGCGGGACCTGAACGAAGACCTCCAAGAACGGCAACGGCGCATCGCCGTTAGCCGCAGCCTCGTGCAAGGCACGAGCCGAGTCACGGTCAGCACGGTAGGGCGAGATGAACGAAGTGATAGCGATAGTAGCAGAATCAGCAAACAGCTTAGCGACCTCGCCGATACGGCGAATGTTTTCGTTGCGGTCCTTTTCGCTGAAGCCTAGGTCTTTGTTCAGACCGAAGCGCACGTTGTCGCCGTCGAGACGGTAGGCCGAGAGGCCTAGGTGTAGGAGGTGCTGCTCGAGAGCGGTGGCTACGGTCGACTTGCCGGAGGCGGAAAGGCCGGTGAACCAGAGTGTGAAGCCCTTCTGCTTGCGCAGAGTCTCGCGTTCGTCGCGCTTCAGCGAAGGGTGCCAGGTGATGTTACTATAAAGATCGGAGCATTGTTGTTAGCAGTTTGTCGAGAGATATAGTGCGATATGGATAGACTTACGTAGCCATTGTAACTAAGGATTATATGTAGAAATGTTTGTGTTATCCAAGAAGCGTAAAAGAAAGAACAAGACGGCGGGAGCTAGAGATTTTATCTATTCGATTAGCTAAAATAACTACTGCGTAACATGTAACTGATTAGTGCTATATTTCGTGGGGGGAAACTTTTAGATTTGACGAATCAGTCCAAATGTAAGATTTGATGCCTGCTATAATACTCAAAATCCAGCGCTATAGAGCCGAAAAGCTGAAAGTCAGACTTTCTCCCAGCGCCTAGACACAGGAGTGGTAGTTACGTGCGGAGTTCTCAAAATAACTTGCAGCTTAAGACGATGGCGTGCTGAGGGCCCTGGGCGGGGCGGCTTCCGCTTTTTTCCCCCCCTAGTAACTACATACTATGAACGATAACATAGTAGCAAAAGAAAAAGAAGATAACCTACCTTGACTACGCAATTTCTATATTTCTTGGCTGCAGAATGACGAACTAGAAGTTAGTCTGATTTTGGTACTAAATTCATTATTAATGTTGCGTCATTCAATGTCGGAACTCGGAGTTCAAAGGTCTGCAGTTAACAATTTATGTAAGCCTCGGTCACATATATGCATGTTCAGCTTACACAAAGCAGTTTTGTATTATTCTCTATCAACGCGTATGGGTGTATATAAGATGGTTTCCATTTGTATATGCAGTGTTATGTCCGTTACAGTGTATTCACAATTTATATACGGATCCGACGACTAGCGGGGTCTTCTTCTTTAGAGTCTAATAGTCCGAGTGTGGAAGTGCTGCAAATTTACATAAAGCGAGGCATGTACTGTTGGAAGTGGCGAGGAGTTAGCATTCCATGTACAGCATGATCAAGTCGTTCTCAAGTATTATAGGAACTTTGAACTTACAGTCGCCCATTTAGGTTGGATGAACAACGAATCTGAGTCAGCAACGACTTTTCCGGGCGATCCATCTTTAGGCAGTGTTTCTATGACCGACTTGACAAACGCCTTACGGCCATCCAGACGCTCAATATTCGTCTTAACAACAAAGAAGCTGTCTGCCTTGGCAGGGGTACGGTAGTTGATGTTCAAGTACGCCGTAACCGCCATGCGCTGTTTCATCTGAGGAATGCAGCAGAAGCCAGACTGTTCGTCCAAAATCGTAGCCAAAAGACCACCATGAACGATGCCTGGGTGGCCACACAGATCGTGGCCTAGATATATCACCGTTGTGGTCTGCATACCACCCTCATGACGGAAAGTTACCGGCACTGTAGCCAACAAGTTCGGGCCTTGCAGCGACTTGGCCGTCAAATTCTGCTCCCGGACCTTATCTGGAAGCTGCGAATGGGGACGGCACTCAGTCATGTCTGGATCGGCACGGAGCTGTTTAACTAGCGCGATTTCACTCAGTTGCTTCTCAATATCCCGCGTAGCTTCGTCTGCCGGCTTGAAACGTAGCAGGCTTTGCTGGTCGGTATAGAAGCTAAGACCAAGCAAGGACGCTGGTATCGTGCTGACCATGGTCATCATAGCGCCAAATCCAAAGGCAAAAGTAGTGTAAAACGTCACACCGAGAACTTTAAATAGCAAGTCGGCCTTGGGGTTCTTCTTCTTTGCTTCGCCGGCTGGGTCTACGGCAGTATACTTGTCAGTATCAGTAGGCAAGGTTGGAGAAGACGATGTTAGGAGATACAAAGCACTGTCGTTTACATACTAGCAGAGCCCCAGCGAATACCAGCTGGTCTGGTACGCAAAACTGGCTTCGCGATGCTTGGCCGAAAGCCCGTTCTTAAGCTATGAGCTGCGCGGGCGGCCATTGTCATGGAATATGTGGTATTTCGGATTTTCGTTCAAGGACGCGACTTGGCGTTATTGGGATAAGACACGAACGATGAAAAGAGAAAGAAAAAGCAATATTAAAATCAATTGCCGCAACGCTGGAAACTAAATGCAGGATGAAAAATCTATGTACAAGATCTGATAGAAGAAGACTTGGGAATAGATAACTTTAATTATCGTGATTTTTCTCCCCACCCGAGTTCTTCATTTATCCAGTGTAGCTTAACTATGAGTTTGAATAGGCAATTGCTACATATTTGTAGATCTCTTTTGAAAGCCCTTTGCTGAGGTGCTTGTGAAACCTGTCATGTAACCCTATACCAGACTAGGGTTAGTTGGAGCTTTCAAAAACAACCTCGGCATCTCACGTCTAACAAATATTGATGCCGCCAATATATCTAGACAACATAACGAACATAACCTGATTTCATGATGTCACGTATATGTAGAACATATTTTGATTAGGAACTTGGTATCTTATTCACGCTTAAGCAGTCTAAGCAGCGCTCTGTTGGACAGCCTGAGCAGCCATCATCTTTTGTCGAAGGGCTGAATGAACTGAATTAGTATATGGTTATCATCAGGAATAGATTTTTGTCTGGACTTACTCTCTTCCACGGCCTGGACGTTCATGGTCTTTTGAGTGATAATAGTTTCGAGCTCCTGGAGACTCTGGGTGAGATCCTTGGTCTTGGCTTCGTAGTACTTAATGGCATCTTCGAGGCTCTGTTAGTGCGATTGTAAGTATGATTATATGCCAATGAGATTAGGGAAATGCTTGTCAACTTACCTTCTCGACTAAAAAGCCAGTGCCAATATCGATAAGTACACGCTTCTTGTCCTTGAGAGTGCCGCGAACGTAGAGAGAGGTGGTCAAGGGTACCAGAGCAGATTCCTCCTCTATTGACATGTTAGCTTGAGTATAAGAACCTATTGTCGTTATCTAATTGGGCATACCTTCTGTTGACTTGGCACGCGCATTGACACAACGCAAGCTCTCCTGAAACTTGGAATGGGCAGCGTTCAGTGAAGTGAAGGAGGCCGACAGATGCTCTAGATCCTCGGTGATCTGCTTCTTCAGCATGGTCAACTGTTGGATATCCAACGAGTCGATGCTGACTATAGAGGCGTTAGCTGTTGTCTGAATTGCGTCGTGGCATTTTCATAAAGTCTACAAGACATCATATATCGAGATACAGATAATGGTGTGTGAGTAATATAGGGAGTGAAAGATTTTGTTACGGAACATCTTACCACCTTGGCCTTGACCCTGAGAAGAAGACATAATATAGTAGAAAGAGACTAAGTTGATGGATAACCCGATACGAAATGAGAAAAATGGAAGATTTCCAAGTACATCTGGGTTCGGTTTATATATATGAAAACAGGGCAGATGGTTTATGTAGACAAAGCTCAGCTTCCAGCGTAACTGCCATTTTTAGGCGTAAAGTCATAAGAACGTGGGGTTCCTACAGATTTCCATTTTCTGCACCGTGTTCATTGTTGTACATCAGTACTGCCCCACACACGACAATCACTAGAAAATGAAATTCTTGACTGGAATATTTAATTGTATTATATACAGCTTTTTTGACTATTCTTACACTGATACATAACTATGCTATAGTATTATTATGTTATATCTTTTGGAGTAACTCAAACACAAAGTTGGAGACGTGGTCAACATCTATTGTGTGCTTCACGTTAAGGGCACGGCACTGTACTTCGCACTGTCTGTGTTCTCTGAATGCCTTTCCTAAGATGACGAGAACTGGGTAGCCAACAAGATCAGCATCTTTAAGTTTCCATGGAATCGATAAGTTACGATCATCTAAAACGACATCGAGTGTCTTTCCACTGGCATGGAGAGTCTTAGTAAGGACGTCATAAACCCTAATACCATATGCAATAAGGGTTTTGTCAGCGACAATGGCAACCTCAAAGGGTGCGATACAAACGGGCCAACGAAGACCACGACTATCTGACATAGTCTCAGCAATAGCGCCAATAATTCGGGTCACACCGATGCCAAAGCAACCCATCTGCATCGGTACATTGTGCTCGTCTTTACCAGTGGAGGAAACGACGGCCGGTAGACTAACGCGCGCACCCATCGGCTCTGAATAACGAGTTCCGAGATGGAAGGTGTGGCCAAGCTCGAGAGTCTTGCTGAGCTTCAGATGACCGTCTGGGCATCGAGGGCAGCTGTCTCCTTCTTGGATCTTGAGAAGATTCAAGGGGCTTTCGGATGAAGACTGTGTGATGTTCTCCGTTGACATAGTAACTCCATTGACGGTGAGATGGTCGGGAAGAAGGTTGAATTGATCCAGCTGCGATTCGAATGATTTGCCAAGACGGTAGTCAACAATGTTGATGACCTTGACTGTAGCCTTGGCTGGATCTTTGTTCCCATTTTGTAAAGCAGCGCTCCAGAATGGTATGGCGTTCTCAATGCCGGTGTCTAGGTCAGGCACTAGACTCTTGATAATGTGATGGTTGACTAACTGATGGACATCTGTGTCAGGCCCAGAAAACCAGGCGTTCACTAGGGTGCAACGGTCTTTTGAGATGCCTCTCCATACACGTATAGAATCCATATCAACGGTTTCAGCCCCCTCATTCGACGGCAACCGAGCCTCTGCAAGTTCATCGTTGGCGACATAATTGCACGTTGAACAATTAACAACGGTGTCTTCGCCAAGTGAACTCTTGACGTGGAACTCATGGCTGAGATTACCGCCCATGTCGCCAGTACTAGCTTTAGCAACTACAAAGGGGACTTCAAGATGCGAGAAGAAGCCCATATAAGCAGAGCGTACCTCCTCGTAGGTCTTGAGGGCAGCTTGGCTGTCGATGTCAAAGGAATACATGTCCTTCATAATGAACTCACGGCCGCGGAGGAGACCGTGTCGTGGACGAGGCTCATCACGATACTTGTTGGCTATGCTGGGTTAGACAGATGCATCTATAGAAACAATTGGTGATGACTTGCTGATTTGGTAGAGACGAAGAGGTAGCTCTTTGTATGACTTTACGTTCTTGGCCACCAAATTGGTGATTTCTTCCTCGTGCGTGGGTCCTAGAAGATAATGAGCGCCTTTGCGATCTTCAGTTTGGAAAACCTAGTGTATTGTTAGGATCTGTTGGTGTGGCATAAGCTTGATGCACAAAAGAACTTTCCATACGTACCTCTGGAGCCATGGCATCGTAACGGCCACTCTTGACCCAAAGTTCCTTTGATGACATTGCGGACATGCTGAGACGAGTACCACCTATTTCCTATTAGTAGACATTTTATTAGGCATCTATGAATTATTTTTACTTGCCAATTGCCTGCATGTAGTGATCAAGCAAAGCCTCAATCTTTTTTTGTACTCTTAAGCCTAGCGGTAGCATATGAAACATGCCAACTGTAGTCTATTTCACGGTTAGTAATACATTATAGGAAGTGTAACATGAAGCCATATTGTACCTGTCGTAAAAATCCAGCTTTAAGTAGCCGCATGTGGCCAGAATCTAACATTATACAGATCAGAGACTGATACTCAGATGTCAGTGAACAGGGTCAACTCACCATCACCAGCAGCCTCAGTTATGCCTCCAGTTGGCACCCATATATGAGAAAGTTTGTGTCTCACTGTGAATTGGAACTATTTTTTCAAAGGCATGTTAGAACCTAATATATCTATACTCTCTGTTTAGATACACACTGATGAATGAGCCCTCGTCTGGCTAGAAAATCCGAGCAATGGCTCGACTGATTTCAGGCGTGATAACTGCCCATTGCGGACCAGAGAGAACCGGCTGAGCCCCATGTCAGCAACCTTGAGGCTAACTAGAAGATATAAGAGATCTAGATAGAAGGACGTCTATTTCGCTACTATCAAGATGTCTGGGTGTGGTATTACACTGTACTTGGGTCAAATGCTTCATTATTATGCATCACGTGACAGGATAGCATCGATAATTCCACCCCACCACAGGGTGTACAATCAGCCTATCTTGCAAAGGAGCGCCCCACCGCCCGGCAAAATTTCTAGAAAAAGTAAGTAAAAAAAAATTTAGAAAAGTTCTGGATATTTAGTGAAGCTATCACGACTCAAGCTTTGTGAATAAGCGCAAACCTTGCGACCTTTTGCAGTATAGCAACTCCTATATTTCAGACCTTTTTCCTACTACATCGAGAGCTGCTTTCCCCGAATAGAATACCGGATCAACACTAATTGCTTTCTCTGCGCCATTCATACAATGGGCAAGTTCCAAAACGCCCAATCGCCAAAGGGCGGCAACGCTCAACGCAACAACAAGCGCAAGGGCGACCACGGCGATAACAAGGCGCCAAAGCGCCGGAGAGAGCCTCAGGTCGAAGAGTCAGGCCAATCACAAACTCCCAAAAAGAGTGCTGCCAACAACCGTGATAGCCTGTTGAGTGAGATCAAGCTGCTAGGCGGCGACGATGCCGACCTAGATCTGGTGATGGGCGTGGACTCGGATTCAGAAGGCGAGTTCAACGGTAGCGCGAAAGTTGACGGCAGTTTTATGAACGATCTTAAGAAGTTCGTAGTCGGTCTAGGCATCGATCCACCTACTGATGAAGAGGAAGAGGAGATCGAAGAAGAGGCTGCTCCTGTCAAAGACGAAGACGAAGAAGAAGAAGGCAGTGATGAAAACGATAATGTGGAAGACATCGCTGCTGCCACTGCTGCTGCTGCCAAAACCAAAGATGAGCTGAAGAAGGAGAAGTGGGAACTAGAGAAGAAGGAGAAGAAGCAGAAAAAGAGAGAGGAGAAGGAGAAGATCAAGGAGCTCAAGAAGAAGGCCGCCGAGGACTCCAAGGCTGCCGAAGAGAAGAAAATAGCAGCTGCCAAGGCCAACGAAGACGCTATTGCCGCGAGACACAACTTCGACTCCAAGAAGTCCAAGATGGTGCGTCCCAGCAAGTCCCAAAAGAAGGCTTTGTGATATCAGTACACCAGCAGAATACTAATATATGTCATGTTCCTCTTTGTCCCATCTATAGACCTTTGAACCCCGCGCTGACTGGCACGCCACCGATCTTGCGCCGCTCCCCGAGCCGACTTCTGACGATACGACCAAGTATATGACCGTAGTGCAGGTCCTCAAGGACTACGCCAACAGCCTTCTCGAAGCCGACGCCTCTCTCTACGCGACCACTATCCTGTCCTCTTCATCACACAAGTTCCTGTCCACTATCATGGCCTCGGGTACCATGAGCGACAAGGTTTCTGCCCTGACTCTAGCTATCCAAGAGTCTCCTCTTCACACCGCCCGCCCCTTTGACGCCCTGATAAGCCTAGCTTCCAAGAAGAGCCGTAGCCAGGCCATCATCGCCCTGAACGCTGTAGTCGATCTTCTCGGTCCTGGTCTGGTCCTTCCTGTCAACCGCCGTCTGCGTCAGTTCCGCATGCAGTCGGCGCTGATTGGTGCGCTCCAGGCCTCCAAGACCACCAAATGGACACCGGGCCAAGCTTTGCCTCGGGGTTTGACACCACAACACCTGATCTACTGGGCATATGAGGAATGGCTTAAGGAGGCGTACTTTCGCGTCGTGCAACTCCTCGAGACTTGGGCTACCGACGAGGTCGACTACTCGCGCTCACGCTCTATCGACTTCATCTACAACCTACTCAAGGAGAAGCCCGAGCAAGAAGCCAATCTGCTCAAGCTGCTCGTCAACAAGCTGGGTGACAGAGACCGCAAGGTTGCCTCACGCACGTCCCATCTCATGCTTCAAGTTCAGACTTCGCATCCCGGCATGAAGTCCATCATTGTCAAGACGGTTGAGCAGGAAGTTCTCTTGCGCCCTGGCCAGTCCATCCGCTCGCGCTACTATGGCGTCAACATGCTCAACCAGACCATCCTCAGCACAAAGGAAGCAGCTGTAGCAGAAGCGCTGATCAAGATCTACTTTGACCAATTCACCATCTTGCTTAAGAGCGGTGACCTCGGCCTACCCATGGGCGACGAGGTGCAAAAGGAGCCTAGCGAGAAGGATAACAAGCGCAAGAGAGGCCCAAAGGCTACTCCCTCATCCGTTCAGGCCGGTGACTCGTCGGAGAAGTTAGTTTCAGCCATTCTGACCGGTATCAACCGTGCAGTTCCCTTCACTAGCGACAACTCGTCTATGCTAGACGATCACCTGGACACGTTGTTCCGCGTAGCTCACTCGTCCAACTTTAACACCAGTATCCAGGCTTTGACCCTGATCCAGACCCTCTCTACTAAGCGTTCCATCATGCTGGACCGCTTCTACCGCACCATGTATGAGTCGCTCCTGGATCCTCGCCTCATGACGTCATCCAAGCAGGCTATGTACCTCAACTTGCTCCTGCGTGCCCTCAAGTCAGACGTTGATGTCAGACGAGTCAAGGCTTTTGCCAAGCGTATGGTCCAGATCACCAGTATCCATCAGCCGCCCTTCATCATCGGTCTTTTGTATGTTCTGCTACAACTACGCAAGACTATGCCTGATCTGTCAACTCTTCTAAACGAGCCAGAAGATACCCCCGAAGACGGTGACGAGAACAGCAAGGATGCCTACGATGGGCGCAAGCGGCATCCCGAGTACAGCAACGCCCACCGCACATGTCTATGGGAAATAGTAAGTCTATCAAATACGATACTTTCAGTGTTTGTTTCAACATCACTAACGCGTTTCTTTCTTTCCTACAGATGCCCCTAATCTCGCACTACCACCCCTCAGTATCAGTCTATGCAGCCAGCGTGCTGGCAGGCAAGGACTTGCCCCAGAAGCCCGATCTTGAGAGTCACAGTCTGATTCGCTTCCTTGACAAATTCGTCTACAAAAACCCCAAGGAGAAGGATGGTTCTCACGGTCAATCCATCATGCAGCCTCTCCATGTCAAGAACGACCTCAAGGACATGTGGCTCCGCAGCAAGGGACCAGCCAACGGCAGCGCCACCCTCAACAGCGCCTCCTTCTGGAACAAGAAGCAAGAGGAAGTATCAGTCGAAGATGTATTCTTCCACGAATACTTCTCACAAGTCGGCAAGTCCGGCCAAGCTACCAAGAAGAAGAGCGGTGATCTCGAAGACGATGACAACGACGAAGTCTTCAAAGCCCTCATTTCCAGTGCCAACGGACCCGACGGCGCCGACGACGACGATGGAGACGATCAGTCTGATATCGGCATGGACGACTACAGCGATACCGAAGATGATGCCAGCTTGGCTGCCTTGGTCACCGGCGAGGACGAGGATGAACAAGATGACGAAGATACCATGGGAGGCAGCGGTTGGGAGAACGGCGAGGGCGTTGCGCTCAACCTGGACTCTGACGATGAGGATAACGACATGTTCGGCGATGAAGATGTTATGGAAGATGTCGAGGAAGACGCAGAACCTGAGTTGCAGAGCACAAATACTAAGAAGAACGCTAGAATGAGCAGGAAGGACTTCAAGGCCCTGCCCATGTTCGCGTCTGTCGACGATTATGCTAGGCTCATGGACAACGAAGACGACGAGGATCTTGGTCCTTGAACCTCATGTAAGAAGGCAGTTTTAAAATAGACAGGAACTCGTATTGTTTGCTTCTTTCTTTGTCTCAGGGCCAAGTCTTGCATTTTTTTTTTATAATCAAAAAGAAAGTTCTATATGGTTTCCATTTTTGGGTGTTCTTTGGTTTATTTTCTTATATATCTACATCTTTTTTATCTCTACAACATCATGCTTCTATTCTGTTCTGTTTTATTCAACTCTCATA
Source organism: Davidsoniella virescens (assembly GCA_001513805.1). Taxonomy (NCBI): domain Eukaryota; kingdom Fungi; phylum Ascomycota; class Sordariomycetes; order Microascales; family Ceratocystidaceae; genus Davidsoniella; species Davidsoniella virescens. The sequence continues at coordinate 29,338 of LJZU01000137.1, forward strand.
TTCACCTCCATATCTTTTGTATCTCAAATGCTTACTGTAATTTTTTTAGTCCTTTTCTTAACACACACCGTCAAACGTAATTCTAAAATAAAACATACATTAAAAGAAGAAAACGATAACGGCATAAACTTTTCCGTGAGATATATTCCCTTCCTGGCTGTCTTTCTAATAAGACAGTTGCCGATTCTGTCATGCATTCAGAAAATTCACAAGTATATATATATATATATATATATGTACACACATAAGATCGCACATTCACTATCACTAGAAAAAGTTACATGATATGATATAAGAGATAGTTGGTAGATTTAGTAAAAAAGATTCCAGTAGGAATATATATGGCTACCTAAAAAATAACAGAAGAAAGCTTCCGACTATAAGAGAAAAATAGAGACACTAAGAAAGTATAGGATGTAAAAAGGAGATTGAAAAAGAAAAGAAAAAAGAAAAGATTTGGTTTGTCGTCCATAAGAGTAAATTGTTGTTGTGGGTTATATGTGAGATTGTCTCGAAAAGTCTCTCTTCCGTCTGTTTTGAGAGTCCCCTTCCGAAAATAAAAAATGAAATGATTTATGGGGAAAAAAGAAACAGAATAAGGATAAGATCAAGCAAAAAAATGCATGTCATGCGTTCATAATATAAAAAATAGAAATAAAAATAAAAAAGGAGATGGAAAAGAGCTGATGATAATAGGAGAGAGGCCAAAAGTGCAACAAAAGAGACGATTCAAAAGAATGGGTTAGATAAGGCAAAAGAGAAAAACACCGTTGTTTCGTCAAGGATGACTTTTGGAGGAGAAGAGAGAGAGAAAGGGGGAAAGTTGGAAAAGGAGGCCAAAACCCCAAAGAAAAAATTTAAACAAAAGGAAATATGTATAGATGTATATACTATCGTGAACAAGGTCAGCCTGCCGAGAAACTCAGAATGGCCGTGGCACTTAGTACGACGAAAATCAGGTTCTAAGGAAAAAGATGGTTTTCGCGAGGCTAAGAGTCGTCGATCCTATTCCAGGAGGGCATGAGATAGGAAGATAGAGATGGGTGGAAGATAGACGTGAAAAGGCTTTATATGATGTACTACGAAGAATAGCATCGTAACTATGACGAGAGTGTAGGAAAAGGAAGAGGCAAGACAGGGACAAGAGACCCCTCCCCCCCCCATTAGCTGGATGTAAACCGAGAAGTTCGAAACATTGGCTTGAGAAGGCACAAGGTTTTAAGAGATGAACTGATTAAGAGCGTTTAAGATAGCCATTTTCTTCGTGTTCTCGTCCGATGCCGAGGCTTTGTGAAGACCTTAGCTACAGACAAGATCAGCTTTTCTTTCAAGATTGATGATGAATGCTGTCTGCAGAGAGATAAAGATAATGAATAGATGACCTAGTTATATAGGAATACTCAAGAACGCACAGGCAAAACAAAATAAACAAACTATGCGCAGATAAGAGCTGCATAGATAGATAGAAGATAAAGCCGGTCTCTTGGGATAGATAAAACGAAGCGAGAACCGCAGGAAGATAGTACACATAACCCATATACATTCATGAGAACCTTCTCTTTCTCGGGCAGCGGTACAAGAATAATTAATACAATGGGTGTCTTGTTCCAGTATCCTGTCCTAGTTGCCAAGGGATAGAAGGCAAAAGATAGACCATGGAAACAGAGCCTCACATCTAGTATTCTCGGTTGCTAACCGCAATTTTACACTCAAGGGTGGAAGGCCAATGCCAGAAAATAGATGGAGGGATAAAATAAAAACATGTTGACTTCCATATTATCCGCTCGTTCTAGAAACAGAGGCAGACATAAAGAGATTTATACAGGCGGATAGAAAAGAAAATAAGACATCATCCAATCATACCCAGCTTGAGGCAATCCAAAGCTGGCAAAATAAAAGCCGCTCGAGTCCACATATCAAATTCATCGCACTGATGCCCAAAAATTACCGTCTAAGAGAACCGAAGATATGCATATAACCAGCAGGAGGGTAGGGAAAGAAAAGCGTGATAGATAGAGAGAAAATAAAGTAACGGAACAACGTTTTTAGGCCGATGTCTCCTTAGGCTTCCAAAACTGCACTAGACGGCTGATACGCTTAGCGCGGCTAGGCTTGCTCTTCCGCTCATCCAGTTCATCAAGAGGAATCTCCATCGAGAGCTTGCTGCGCTCACCGTGAGAGCTGTTGATGAGTCTGCTGAGGCTGGCCAGACTGGATCTACGGCGGCCAAAGGCAGAGGATACGGAAACAGGACGCTCCTCGCGGAACTGTGCGTTAGGGCGGTTAGGATAGTGGATGATGCTTTCGCGGGTACCAGCAGAGTTGGTGGAAGTCAGTGAAGGGATGTCAACTGACAAGCGCACCTCGGGTCCGGGCTCGCCTCTTAGTAAGGATTGGAAGGTATTCTCATCGTTGATAGATGAGGGCGCCGTGGAAATACACTGAGCATCATACGATATGGGTGACATTGGTGAAGGGAAGGAAGAACCCTGGCTGGCGGCATAAGGACTGACTGGAGGCTGACTAAAAGGTAGCTGAAGAGGGCTCACAGTGACAGGAGTAAGGTCCTTGGCGACAAATAGCCGACGGGGAGAAGGAGTCACGGAGTTGCAAGGCGAATCGTTCATGAAAGCAGGGCCACGCGGGGCATAAAGGATATCCTCGGACGAGAGGTCAGTCTTCAAAGAAGCGCTGGATGCTTCGTTCTTGATCATCAGGGCGGGAACCTCAGGAAGAAGAGAAACCATAGCAGACGGGCGAGGGCCAGAAGGCGTGGCAGGAACGTTGTCCTCGGCAGTAGTAGCCATTGACGCCACTGAGCTGGCGTGCTGAATAGGCGTGCGTCCAGTAGGCGTAATGTCCGCTGATCTGCTACTGCTAGAATCATCGTCTAGAGATTCATCGTCGTCATCTTCATCTTCCTCCTCGTCTTCTTCGAAGACATCGGCCATGGTGGAGTTGCTGCCAAAACGGTGAACACCAAATCCACTTCTCTCGAATGGAACCATCTCAGGAGCACTCTCCGTTCTACGGTGGTAGTGCATACCAGGACCGGAGAATCCTTTCATGCCCTGGGCGCTATGAAGCTTGCGCTTGATGTTGCCAGCAGCACGTTGCGCAGCCTCCCACTCAGGGTTAGGGGCAAGAGGAGTGTTGAATGGGCCAAGAGCAGCATCGAGATCGATCATAGCGAAGGAAGATTCTTCGTCGGAGCGCTTGACCTTGGTGTCGTCGGAAAATTCGATGATGGGAATGGCAGATTCTGATACAACTTCAGGGTCCATAACTTCATTGGATTCGGGAGCAATGCAATCCTCCAAAGACGCTGTTGGAATGTCTGCTTGGGTGGAGGTAGGCGAACGCAGATTACCGCTTGCACAATTGCGAACTTGATGCTTAGACTTACGGCCAATGATATTAACAGCCCAGCCCTTGCCTTTGCCCTTGCTCTTCTTCTTTTTGGACTTTCGCTTCTTAGGAAGCTCTTTTATTTCCGCAGTCTCCAGCTCAGCCTCAACTGGAGCAGGGGACTTTTCTGAAGAGCGCTTTCGGTTCGAATCGCTCGAGCTGGAACTATAAGGACGTGTCTTGGAAGAATCGAGACCGAATAATGACCAGCGCTTGGGCGACTTGATGTTTCTGATGGCGGCCTTTTCTTCTTCAGAGGGCTCGGGAAGGTTGAGAAGGGTGGGTATCGAATTGCGACGCTTGGCAGCGGAAGCGTCGAAGGTCGCGCGGCCTTGCTGGCTCATCTGGTCCAGAATAGCACCAGCAGTGCTTGGTCTAGACTCTAGAACAGGGCGAGTAGGAGACTTGGCGGCAGGTGCGGGAGGCGGAGATGGAGCTGTGATGATAATCTGCTGCTTGTCTTGCACAGGCGGTAGGCCTGATAGCACAGACGATATGCTACCCGTAACAGAGTGTCCTGGTCTACCCGTAACAGTGCTAGTAGTATCTATAGAGACCATAGATAACGGTCTAGGAATAACCTCAACAGTCTCTGCGAAGCCAACCCGTGATCTGGGGTTTGCTGGTGGCGGAGTTGATGGCGAGGGTGCAGCAAGGACTTCCACTTTTACTGGAGATGATGCGATGGGTGTAGCAGCATCTTCTACTTCAATCTCAGGCTTGGCTTCGGTCGTTAATATAGGCAAAATCATGTTCAATGAAGTAATTTGTTCACGGCGCTCAAAGGCAGTGGGACTATTAGGCGCGCTATGGCCGTGATCAATAGCTTTCATGGGAACCATGATTTTGGAGATATCGTGACTAGAAATGGCAGTCGATCGTCTATGGGCGTGACCTCTACGGCCAACAGGAGGACCGCATGGAATTTTGAGCTCTGGTGGCACATCGAAACCGCTCTCTGACTTTGTAGGGCTGATTCCCAGGACTTGGATAGAATCACCACCACGAATGCTTCCACCAACAAACTCACTACCGCCTCTTCGGTGGCCATGGCCTGGTCTATTAGCAAACAGAGCCCTTGGTGAAGGCGGATTGTTTGTGACTGTGGTAGAAGTGTTTGCTGGAGTCAAGGGAGACTCTGGTGGGCTGAGGAAGTTACTTGAGTCTGGTGAAAGAAATGCGGGAAAAACAGCACCAGGGTTAAAGCTAAAGGCGGGCAAGGCGGGATGGTTCTTTCCAGCACCGCCGAAGCTAGATCCCATGGTCTCGGGGCCCATGGCGGAGTGAGGTCTTCGTTTGGCTGACGCGGGTGGCGAAGTAGGTCTCATTGGGAAGATAAAATGAGGGTTCGGTGGTGGCGGTACAATAGTAGAAGATCGAGGCATAGCAAGCGGGTCGCAAGATTGACTCTTGGAAGGGCGAGAACGGTATTTCGTCGTGGGCTCTGCGGATATTATGGAGGCAGGCTCCAGGCTATAGTCGGCGGTCGCCATATTCATGGAAATCGCCGCACGGCGGCAGTTGGTTTACAAAGATGAAGCAATTCAAAGACAAAGCATTCGGGTAAATCGACTGTCTCATGGATAATGAGGTAAAATAAAAAGAGGACCGGAACGGTAGGGGGGAAAGAAAAAGAAGAAGAAAAAAAAGAAAGCAGTAGCAAAAATCGACGCTTCGCAATAACCAGCGCAAACTCAAGCAAAACGATACAATAAGTTTGGGTGGGTATTTTTGGGATGGGATTAAAATCTGTAGGGACGGGATAATCGTTAATAGCAAGTTCCGGAAACAGATAATCAAGCGATGTGTGTTGTAATAGTGGTGGTGGTTCATAAATCAGGGCGGCAAAACAGATAAGAGGCGAGAAAAGATATTTGACCTACCGACTAGAATGGCGAAAGAAAAAAGGACAGCGCGGCAGACAAAGCAGTCCGTCAATCAATCGAACAAACAACAAATACAGTTGAGTTAAGACTAGAAAAAGGAAACAAAAACTAGTCGCCGCAGCTGTAACGAATCGAAAACACAATTGGGGGCGAACTAATCGACGACTGATGAAGATGAAGCGGGTGATCGGCACGATGACTGGCTTATCGTAAGCAATGAGGCACAGAGAGAGATGGAGGTGGAATGGAGTGTCGTCGAAGAAGAGGACGCGAATGAATTAAAGCAAGCGGGTTGGGTGAGTGGAATGAGATGGTGATGATCTCGACGTAATGGCACAACGCAGGCAGGCGGGCGGCAGATGGACGGACTGGATGATAGAGAGAATGGCTGCTAGCAGTAAGATAATGAAGCTTCACAGCGACGTAAACACACAAGCACACGAGACAATAACAATACAAGACGCAAAACAAAAGAGTGGACGGTTCAAGACCAGAAACGAGATTCTCGGACGACGAAGAGAATGCTCACAGCTGGAAATGCACCAGAAGAAGGTGGTGATGGGGGGGAGGAGGAGGGAGGAGGAAGTGACAGGACTTGCGTGCCAGGGCAGCGAGTGCGAAGGACGACACAGAAAGCTAAATGCAAAGACGACGAACAAAGAAGAAGAAAAAGAGGAAGAGAAGGAAAACGAGCGCAGAGAAAAGGAAAAGAGTGGGCAAATGTATCAATATGAATGGAGGCCAGGCCTGGTCCAGGGTCCTTGTTCGTTAAAGCCAGGTACCTACGCAGGAGTGTTAATTTTTTTTTTGCCTGTTTATCGTGTTTGCTACTCCTACTTGTTGAGTGCGCCCAAATGAACAAAGAATAGAAAGAATAACAATCAGCCATCCATTCAAAAAAAAAAAAAAAAAAAAAAAACACTCAAGCCAACGCCGACCAGGGTCGTTTTAACTATCACTACAACCAACGCTGCGATTACTCCAGCAACTTTTTATTTCATCTTTTTATTTTCTACAAAATCAATCAAGTCAGCGCCAAATAAAGCTGGCAGTGCCCTTTTTTCGTTCGGCCTTCTTCAGCCTGCCCTGGCTTAGGACCTGCCCTGGTTTAGGAAAGACCGCTAGCAACAACGACAACATCAACGATATATATTGGCAATTACAATGACACGATCTATACATCATAACAACCACATTATCATAGCTTAGTGCCAGCTAGCTCATCGTCTCCTACCGCCTTTTTCCCTCGTGTTTCCATGCTGATGCTAGGTTGCTCTGCAGCGAGAAAACAAAGTATGCGCGAGACAAATGCAGGGGATTGTCAGGCCGATTTCGTCGATTCCAAGATAACAGAAATCCTATAGTTATATGTTCTATATCCTACAGTACCTATGTAGTTCCGCAGTGGGCTTATTCGTGTTGCTTGAACTCAACTTCTTGATGGTGTGCTGCTAAAAGGCTATTGGTTTGGTGGCCTGCAAAATAAATGAATTTTGAACGCCCTGTCCACCATCTGGGATGGGCGGCAACTGCTTTTTTCGGTCTGTCGCAATCATAACAACCAGAGGAAGGAGCCCACAAAGGAATCCACAAGAGAAGGGAAGGAACAGTCCATATGGTTTAATCTTCTTCCTTTTTTTTTTCATCTTCCTATTCGTAATTCTCCCTCTATCACATCTTTGTTTCTTGGTTGTAGCCTATATGTACCTTCTCCTCATCATTCCGCTATAGCACGACTTATCTCGTATATATCTCCAACATTGCCAATATGTTTATCCTGTTATATTTTTCTTTTGTTTTCAGCCCAGCAATTTTTTTTACAAAATTGAAGTCTAGTGACTATTGCCAAGGGCAACAGCGGTCTTCGCACCTCGCGATATTATTTTCTATTTTTCTTCTTCTTGTCCTGTGCCATCGCCGTGCTTGCTTTTTTTTCTTCCTTAGCTGTTGCTAGTGCCGTTGCTGGCTGGCTTCCGGAAAGTACGGCCCAGGTTCATCGAGTTGGCTCATTAAAAAGTCGCATCTGGTACTGAAAATTAAACTAGAGATAATGACTGCAAGGGACGGAGCGGATGTGATGAGTACCTGAGTGGTACCTGCATCACGGCCCAAGCGACAGTGCACGGCCAAGTAGTCGGTGGTACTATGCGAGATTGGCAGGGCCATAACAAACAGGGGCAGGGCTGAGTTGGTTGCTGTCGGATTTTGAATTCTGGATTAGGCCAACAGAAGATAACCACACCAAAATGTTCAAAATGTATATCATCAATTGACAGTCCGTAAGCAAAGCAGCCCTCCATAAGCGGTCTAAATGGGGATTGTTATACTGCTAAATCGCACTGTAGCCTTTCTGACAATAGCGTAGACAATCCACTAGAAAACAAATTCCCGAAATATCGTATCCTGTCGAAGTATATCGATATCTTATCGTGAGGTTTTAGGTGGCTTCGTTTCACCGCAGAATCGAGACATTACGCTGTTGTGAACCGTGGGCGTATATGCAGATTTCCATTTGCTTAATGATCATGTGACCATAACCCTTTCGTTGGGTTTGCAACATGTTAGTCTTACTCTTTATTTTTTCCAACTTTTATTGCCATTTTTCCTACAACAAAGTATAACAAGCGTTATTATTAGCCAACGCACATTCAGTCAATGTTTCAATTACTAGAAAAATCCGTTTCGCACCTGTTGCGTCTTGGCTTTAGCTTCCATTCTAATCTCGAGTTGTGAAATCCGTGAATGAATCTTCAATATCATGAAAAAGCGAGAAAGGTCGATAGTGTGTCAGTGCTTCTGTTGGTGTGTCTAGACAAAGTAAATTTTCTGAATCTCTTATGAGCTAATATGGTTCTTAATCTTCCATCATTTTGTTGGTGCCAGCCACTTGAACTTTAAATGGCGGCGCCTGCACGATGGAAGACTCTTTTGTTTAATTGCAATATGCTAATCTGTTTGTGCGTATTTTTTTTTTCTTTTCCTACGGGTCATTGGTCTAGAGTAGCTTTTACAATAGCATATCTCTTATATCAATTAATCGAAGTCAGTTCACTAAGCTAATTAAATCGATGCTCATTATTAATTTATCGATTGTTTGTTTGCTTGATTCTCTCTCTCTCTCTGTCTCGAGAGAGAGAGAGAGTGAGATCATCCAAGTCCTTGGCAAGAAAGCTCCTCAACTGCTCTAGAATATATCATTCATAATAGTGATCATATATAGCCCTGTCTTAGCCCATCTTACAGCTACACCTTCTATAGGTGGGTTCTCAAGGTTTTAGCATAATGTACTAATTCCATAACTAGACATCGACCAGCCTTTGATAATGTTTCCTTGAGCCTACAAACTTCAGACGATCTTCACCATAAGTGATATAATGTTGTAGAGCTGTGAATATTGAATTATTGTCAAGAAAGTAACAAACTAAACAACTTGTCTTTCACCCGTGGCGCTTTCACTCTGGTATGAACCAGGCTCCCCTTTCCTCGTCAAGCCTTCTGGTTTTTTCTCTCTTCCCGCTTTCTACCATTACCAGCTCAGCCTGGCATTCCTTAAACCCAACTAGTCAAATGAACAAATCAAGTCCTTTTGTCCAGCGAATCAGTCAGGCCTTTTAGTGTTTTTATTCCGTTCGTTACCCTCATTTCTTTCATGCGGATGATATGGGGATGTTGTTCTTTTGTACCTCGCCAAAGTTATTCTAGTAGTTCTTCTCTTGTGCTCCTGACGATCTTGACTAGTCAGATTGAAATGCCGCTTGCCACGCGAACACGAAGCGATGAGTTGATGCTAATGATCATATCAGGCTGTTAATCACAAGAGATTGAAGTAAGAGAAGGAATTTCTCTTGTTCTAAAATGTGTTCTAGTGTCATAAATTTTGTTTGGATTTGCAAATATCAAAATATTGATTCTTTCTGATACATGTATATAGGTATAGCACACTTTATATTAACATGACCTTTCAGTGTGTTAGAACCGCCAGATGGTCAATCCGTCTTTAACAGCATTGTTATATTATAAGCAGTAATAATGGTAATAGAATTACTGGAATTCATATTCATTCGCTAAAGATAGAATCATATTTAAAATAAAAACATCGATTGAGTACAAGTTACTAAAAGAAAAACAAGCAGATCAAAAGTAGTAATGCTACTACATACATATGTGTTAACCCTAACATAACGCATACATTTTTTTATTATACGAAACATTAACAATTGGATTCTTTGAATTCTTTCTTTAGCCAAGTAATATGAGTTGGTTTTTTTTTTTTTTTTTTTTTTTTTCAATAAATAGATCTATATGTTTTTATTGTTCAAAATTCTCTAGCCGCTGATCGACCATTAAAGAAACCAATAATGCAAAGCCACGCACTGCGTGCATTAGCGCTGTTTGAGACCACTATCGTGGCCTTCCCTTTCGTTAATAAATTACGCCGAACATCACTAGAGGCTGGGCTGGCCCTAGATTGTGGATTTTATAGGCAGGCTAGTTTCCCAGTCAACACAATTAGGTCCTCTTACCTAAATAAAAAAAAAAGAAAAGAAAAAAGCGCAAAGAATAACTAACTACTTACTAATATGTATCTGTATGTATGTACATGTAGCTTACCAATTTGAGGCAGCTCTCCACTATGAATTTTCTGCTTGCTTTAAGGGCGGCCTGAGATGGCCCGAGCCCCCCCCAACATACTCTGTCGTCCTAGCTCACTGACGTTCTTCATCTGTTGTTTCTTTGCTTCCTTGACATGCTATTTCCATTACAATACAAGTCTGTCAGTATACAAGTAGTAAAGGCAAGGAAAAGTGATGAACTTTTTGAGGCTCCTGAGCTGTGGCGCAAATTGATTGGCTACTTGTATATTTGAACTCTAGGGTCCTTGTTCTAATTCTAGGCTTCCATTTTTTTTTCTTTACTTTTTACAGGAGACTTAAGCAAAACCAACAAAGACTAAGAGTAGCCGAGAACTAAGGTCCCTGGCCTTAGTAATGACTACCAAGGGTGTAGCAAATCTAGCTGCAAAAAAAAGCACTGCGCCCAAATTAAGCCCTGTACGTAGGGTATTTTCCTACAGGCTGTCATTTTCAGAATCAGCATGAGGGTTGTTTACTGATCAAAAATAGATATGAGCCAAAAATATGTTTATTTATTTAATTTTTTTTTTTTCTAATAGAGGCTTTTTTTTTTGGTCACCACACAGCATCACAGGCTTTAATCTCGAACATGCAAGATGTGTATCAGGTTACCGTGCACCGGTAAGTGCGCTTGCATATACTAAGATACTAAGGAACACCGGCTTTCTGTGCCAGTATGCCCCTAAATCCATACATAAGCCTTGCATATTTTGAATGCTTGCAGTATGTGCAGTGAAGGTGAAACCAAGGCCAAATCCGGTTGCTCGCTCTATTGGAACACTGTTGTCGTGATACAGGGTTTCACGGGCCAACCAGTCAGTCTTCTTTATGTTTTTTTCTTCAATGTTAGTCATGAGTTTACCAAATTTATACAGATATATATGTACGTACATATGTACAACTGGTCGATATGAAGAAGTCATTTACCCCGTATAAGACCTAAGACGCATGTACCAATACAATGCTTGCTTGCTTCTTCACCGGCTTACAGGCCCTGTAGATTGGCGGCTCCAGATTTATATCTGTATAGCTTTCAGATGGAACTTGGCTGGTTCCCTTCAAGATTGCTGGCTAGCATAATCAGCCTCACTTCCAAGGTCACTTCCGTTAGCCGGACATCAGCCAAGGATATATAGCACCTGATCATTCATAAGCAAGCACATAAGACGATGTTATGAGCAGGAAAGAAGGATAAGTGTCTGCCTAAAATATATTGTTGAGAAACAAGTCCCTTTTCAAAAATCTGGTGAACTTGATACTTGGTCTGTACCATGTGTAGTGTTTTTGTATATGCGTTACGGGCTAGTTCTCGCATTTCATCTGCTTCTCAATATCCGACGAACGACATTCGACGATCATGGTTCGTATATTGACGAGGAAGGGGGAGCCATTGTATCCAACACCATATGGTAAATATACGTTGGTTCGATTTGTAGCTACACGATCAATATTTAGTATATGGGTTATGACTAAAAGTGCTTTTTTATATTAGCCTATGTTGATAGCCGAGTCAGGTTCGAGGCCAAACTCATGGGTTTTGAGAACCTGACCACCACTATCATTGTTATTTTAACGTCTGGCCTTCATGTTAATCTAAAAGAACTAAAGAGCCGCTGAAATAAGGGAACACTGACTGCCGTAATGTTTCTGGGCTTTGGATAAAGCCTATATCTTCTCACCCCCACTCACTTATTGCCAAGAATGTTATTAGCGTGGATATCATTTCACTATACGCGTATTATACTAGATATATGAATCTAAAATCAGTCAAGGCATCGCTTTTTTTTTCTTTTTCAGCTGAGAGATTAGAGTTTACTTAACTTACTTTGTTTCACTACATCGTTTTTGTTACCAACTGGTTAGCTACGGACTGTTTTGTTCGTTATATCCCCCCCCTTTCCCATTCCCCAATCTTAATATTCTACCCTGCTGATATCAAGCCTACTGATTCCATATTTGGTATCCCTATGATTGTCGAGGATAGACCAATGTTTTGTGGCATGCGAATCCGGTTATTTTGTTGAATGAGAAATAATCTCCATTATTTATAAATATATCTATTTACATCTTACGGCTTCTTGACTGCTTATATACAAAGGATATATGTATATGTACATGTACGTTCCTGTAAAAGGTACTGACTCATTGAAATGAATTGTGAAGATATGTAACTTGTCACATATCAACCAACGGTATCGGATGAATATACCATCTTAATCAATGTGCTGTTGGTTACATCTCAAACTATGTAGTTGCACATGTTTGTATACAGAAGTGCATATAGGTGCTCGATATTACAAAAAGCACCACTTGACTTATATTGGCAGCTCATTGTTGACTGATATTACGTCAAGACTAGTGAGGCTTGGAAGAGCAAACCTTTGAGTTTATATCTGACTTTTGCTGTGATCCTACTGATATGAAAACTTGATACAACTGGTGGTTACTGTCACATGTCGCTTAGAACAAACACAAACAAAACACAACAAAGTGCAAAAGATAATATCTCTACACGAGATGACATGGTAGTATCTGTGCAGATTAAGATATATACTTTCTATGCAACAATGTCATATCTATTTGTACTCATGGACGCCAAATAAGAAAGACATATGATATTTTGATATAGACAGCTAGATCTGAAACTATTACATGTAAGCCTGAGTCTAGATGCAAACCAAGCCAACTGCCTGATTCCGCACCGAGACGGGTATAAGTTAATATACTATCTGCATATATATGTAATCATTGCTCCCGTACAGCATCACAGTTATCTAGTGTGATTCACACATATGATACTTTCCAAGATCAGATGGATTCAAAGACATAACACCATATGAGAGAAACAAGTCTCACGGGATAGTGGAATCCATTAACATGCAGCTTTTCCGAAGAAGGGAGCAAGGCAGCATTCTGATGTATTTCTGTCTGTTCGGTATATGCAATGTAATCTTGAACTTGCTACTATGTGAATTTTATCAATATGTCAGATATCTGGCCGTTTGAAATGTGATATGACAAAGGCATAATATGATGTCTTATTATGCATGCCGACATGATTAAGGGATCTTGTTTCTAGTTGCTGATTAGCACGGCACTGTAACCCAACTTATATGTGCTCTGCATGAACACGACATTATAATATTTGATGGGTTATACCCTTTTTTGATTAGTCGCATAGATGTGAGAAAAGAGTGTCCTAAAGGGTGTTCTGAAAAAATGAACAGAATAATGTAGAGATCGAATATATGCATGTGCGTATAAACGGATCATTTTTGACATAATGATACTGCTATGTATATATGTTCGTTTCTCTTTTGATCGTACGCAATTTAAAAAAGCCAAGACTGGCGACGTACTCTTGATCTTTCGAGATGTGTCTGTCATACATATAGAACTTGAAAAACAAAAAAAAAAACTTGCTGTATATAGCTTAGCTTAGTACCCCGGACTTGAGTCGTCTTTCTAGCAACCTAATCGAAGCAAAGATAAAGCAGCAACAGCGTAGGACCCTGCTCAGCTTTTTACTCCAGTTCACTAGCTTGGAAAACAAACCGTGGTGTCTCGTTCAGGAATGATACCGTCATTTATTAATTTGTTTATGCATAAGAATCAGAACTTAACGTCTTCATTTGCACTTGGCCCCGTCACCGTACTTTGTTCAGACGCTATCTACACCAATATCAGTACGATTGAGGCATTGATAATCCCCGAGCAACGAGTAGTAAGCTCTGTATATGAGTATATTGTAGGCGACAATGAAATATCGACTTATATGTATGTATAGCCCCGATCAGATGAGATGACATATTATACTAGACAAGGGGGTTAAAGTAGGACTAGACCACTTTTATTATTATTAAACCCCGGCGTAGAATTTCATACACTGGATTTATCATAGAGTGAATGTTATCTCTTGTGTAGCATATTAGTAAGAGTGCCAGTGCAGTATGTACTAGTAGTTCCTGTATCTGTACATGTAGTTACATCTTGTAGGCTAGTACGATAGAGATTATCAGGCTCGAAACTGATCCGTTGCAATAAACAATCTACTCTGTCAGAGGATCGTACGTATCTAAAACTATGTACACTGTAGGCATCTCATACGTCAAATGGTACTTGTTTGCTGGCCCCGTGTTTGCTATAATGCGATTTGATGGATGGCTTGGCTGTTCCTGATTCCTATGTGTTCCTGGCCAACGCAGAGACAACAAGCTGTGCAAGATAGTTGTATGACTGATAATAAGATGGATTACAAAACAGCTAAACGACTACGAAATAATGGTACAGTAGCATTAGGGGAGAGGGCCAAGAACAGAGGAAGGAGGGGCTGATAAAGGGTAACTCACTCTATCGACAGGATGCCATGCTATTCGTGATCACCGCCAACGTGCCGTGCGATTAGACTTTCTCGTTGCTGATCGAGTACAACTACAACTAGAAGAAAAGGATATGGGTGAGAGGGAAAGCGAGAGCGAAAGAGACAACAAGGCCGTCGAGATGTTACCGTTGGTTGTGGACACATAGGAAAGCAGCAGTAACAGCAAGATAAATGCCTCTTGAGCGACTTTTTTGGGGCATTTTCTGGCCTTTCTGGTAATTCTGCGTGCATATTTATTCTATTCGATGCAGGTACAAGTAATGGCTGGCATACGGTCCGTGTTATCTATGAAGCACAATTGTGTACATATGTGTTGTATCTTTGTACGTATAGGGCATACAAACTTGGGGTGCCTTAGGCGTCTACACCAGCATAACCGAAATCAACTAATAGCGCTCGATACAGCGTGTTTTCAATGTTTGGTCTGCCCTGAATTTCACGCACACGTGCGCTGTGATCGCCCGAAATTGGGGTCGCTGATGGTAGGTTTTCCAATGGGGGAATTGTTATTCGTTTTGTTATTTTAGGTAGTGGAGCCCTATGCACTCCGATAACTATATTGCTAATACTGGCTGTGCTGCTCTGTTGTTTACGTTTATCGTAATTTAGTATGGGCTACCAAATGAGATAGTTTAAAAAAACAATTGGGGCTGAGCTTGGGGGAAATTCGATATTTCTGCCTACAGATTATTTAAAGACTAAATTCTAGCCCCAATAACCCTGTTTCGAGGTCATCAAGCCGCTGCTTGATCAAACTTGTTGTTGTTGCTTAGTAGATACAAATCACTCAAGAATACAAGTAAAGAAGAAGAAGAAGAAGAAGAAGCGAAAGCGAGCATCGAGTGATACGACTCAAATTGTCTAGTAATCAATCATTGGGCCAATTAGACCGCCCAGGACATGGGCTTTCATTAGCGGAGGCAAGTGGCAATATCGAGAAGGAGAGCATCGGAGACGACTTGTGACTTTTCGCCTAAAACCCACCCACGCCTTGACCTTTCACAGTGACATACAGAGATTGTTCTGCATTACTCTAGTGAAATCCTGTGAGAAAAGAGAAGAAATACGGATACGCTGTGTCTTTAGTTGTCCAAAGTCTCGATGAATCTCTAGCAGAGTGTACTAATTAGACTGTGTATATTGCCCTCTACTGACCTGTGCTCGCCTCGTAATACACTCGTCATCTAAAGCGTGTTAGTCCTTTATTCTCCTCTTCGGTTCCTTGTGCAAGCCCAAAGTACGCTTCCTCTATTCGTGATTCATTTCCCAATAATCCGGATTAAGGAAAGGTACTAACTATGTAGGCATGTGCATAGTCATTTACCTCCAGTCAATCGCTATTGAGGGCGCTTGTATTGCTCAGAAATGAAACATAATATTAGTGAGATTATCATGCCGTGCAATAACTCAGCGTCTGTTAGTGAGGCAACCTCGTTCCAAACACTGAGCAGTGTATAGAGACTATATGTCAATCGTCAATCATGGAACCCAAGAGAGATATCAGTGATGGTATTACAACATCTCTGTTTATAAGCCAGTTAGATGTTGTCAATCTAATGATGATCAGTGGACTTTGGAAACAATTCACCAGAGCATGTTGATCTTGGGCATGTCTAGAAAGTGTATCTAAATACGAGAAGACTATTTGCACAGATTGATGGCCCTGATTTTCTCCACATCCGGATATCCCAATATTTCCAATATACCAGCTAATTGGGACTTATCAAAGGGTCTTTATGCAAGGACGAATAAGTTCCTATTCCCATGAAAGACATCAGGGGTGTTTTCTCACTTCATTCTAACTACAACCCAAAAAAACTTTGGAATCTTGATCTCTTCTACATATATTCACCAGAACAGTTGCTCTATCAATATTACTCAGCAAACTATATGAGATGCCAGAGAGCACAGTGTCATGTTCGAACATGTGCGAAATAGAACAAACTACATCAAGCTGTCTTTCTAACCCTCGAGGGTATCGCGTCTATGGGCTATTAGTCAAGGCTCATATACCTATTAGTAGTGCTACTTTTAGATCTCCTTTACTTGGTCAACTATCTAACCCAGCGAGATATCATTATAGTGAACACACGCTCAGAAGCTAAAGCCTGTCTAGATATTGCCCCGAGGTTTTGGTAATACCCGGCTCAGGGCTGGCCCGGACCACAATAGCACGTTCTTAGGAGCCATAATAAACCTAGCATTGGTGGCTTGATGGATACTTCATGTTCTTCAACACCCCGAACTTCTTTTGTTTCTCTTGGAACAGGAGATGTTAGTATGGATATACAAACACTGCCGTAACCTGCGGATATCCGACGCACCCAGGAGGTATACTATCAACACCCTCGTATATAGTATCACATCACTTAAAGTATGCCTTGCCAGTTATAATGAGCATCCCATATATTGATGGAAATGTAACAGTCAGTAAGAGATAGCAATACTCCCGGTTTAGCCTGATTTCCAATAGTATGTACATGTAATAAGGGTTGCGTGTGCACATCTTATACATATCTTCCTCAATGTTAGCAACCTGGCGTTAGAATGACCTCAGCTATTCACAGTCAGCACTTGATCTAGCAATGCCCCGGCACCCCCGTTAGCGCGATTGCGGGTTTAACACTATATCACTGATAATGCTGTACAGGTGTATATGTATATGGCTTAGTGAAATATCCTTCCACATATGCATACAACAACATCATGTCAGGTTGTTTGTACAGTACAGATTCTATGTTTATAGCCAGAAAATGAAGATCATTACCCAAAATGACATATACAACAAACACCCAAATCAATATCTGTATAGATATATGTACATATAGATATACATAAAGTTGTAGGCACTGACTTTGTTATGAAACCATATTCTTGGGAGGTGGCTGGATAGTCAAGGGTGAATAGACCAGATGGACTCCGACGGATGAAAAAAAAAAAAAAAAAAAAAAGGATATGCTGGAATAACAACTGCATAGGTCATAAACGCGTGTCATTATTGTTCGTCCCCGAACTTCGGGAATGCCTGTGTCACATAGCATCCCACGAAACACATCTGTGATATTCGCCTCACTCGGCATTTCTCTTCGACCTCCTTTAGTAGATATGGTATATCATGGATTAACTTTCTCCCTGGGAAGACTTTGGCACAAATTTCCGCACTCAAGACGGAGAAGAGATGGAGACCTTACATGGTCAGATATGTATATAGACTGCTAAGCCAGCTAATGAACAGTTCGTAAATTACTTTAGCTTCTAGAATACCCTCCCCCACAGCCTTTGCCGCACATTTGAATCTCTCGTCGTCCCAGGTAACAACTCAACAGAACCTTGCCTATACGCATAGCATCCTA
This sequence comes from Davidsoniella virescens, assembly GCA_001513805.1. Classification (NCBI taxonomy): domain Eukaryota; kingdom Fungi; phylum Ascomycota; class Sordariomycetes; order Microascales; family Ceratocystidaceae; genus Davidsoniella; species Davidsoniella virescens. The sequence goes on from LJZU01000137.1 coordinate 47,000, forward strand.
GTAGTATACTAAAGTTTCTCCTTGTACTCGAAATAAGAGAGAAAAAGATCATCCTCACATCCCTAACCGGAAGCTCCACAGTCAACGTTATGATACGTATCTCTTCTGTAGACCATCTCACATGACCAGTGCCTAGAATATTGAGGAGTAAATCATGGACAAGCCCGGCTTTCGTCGGGGCTTGGGTGTAATTTCAGAGAGGTCCCCTAGACATGTCATCTCGCGGATGTCGGAATATGATATGCTTGTGAGAGTATCTTTAAAAACTCATTTGGAGGGATGTTCATTGTGAGATGCGTATATAGATATATATATATATATATATATATATTTATATAGTATCTTAAAATTCCTCTATTCAGCCCGATGGCTAGTACCCCATATACCCGGGGAATCTCTAGAGTCGCTACCGGCTGCTATGATGTTGTGCATATGATACGCAAGGCACACATGTCAGTATCTAGGATCACCTGAAGGAGCATATTATTTGCAGAACAACATCTCAACTCAGTATCCTTTCATGATCTTCTGTTTGACTAGTGTCTCCTGCTGTCCACCCTTTCATTCCCCTTGGGCAGCTGAATGTAGGGCCCTGCTGTGTGACGTGGGCGGCAAAGTCTTTTGACATGTTCGGGGTGAGTGAACCAGCCACACAGTACGATACCAAGAAACACTCTTTTCTCATTTCTTGCTACTGTCTATCATGGTGTCAGAGAGTTTCTACACAGATATTGATCCAAGACACGAATAAATGCGAGGATCACCGAGGGTGGGGGCAGTACGATATGCAATATCTGTGGCTATAGATGGCATTTGCTAAGTTGCGTACTTTTATGGCCAAATCCAACTCTACATAGAAATTATCATCGATCTGAGACTTTGGAGTTCATGATGTGTCACTTATTGTATCACTTTATTGTGAGTCTGTCCTCGGCTAGGGTAATAATAATGGAGAAAGTGCCCTCTCTCATTATATATGCATGATATTTTGTTTAGAAAGGACAACAAAGCAAGATTAGGTATATAGTCAGGAACTGGTGAACGGTAAATGGAGATAAAAAGGTACTCTATACGTGACACAGCATTCATGTTCCATTGAGTTGTCGGCGAACTCTGGTGAACTTATCTTGGCTCTATGCAAATTTTCTAACACTATCTAGAGTTCCACATGCCAATATCTAAACATGTAGCCATCCGTATTCCGCGATGCTATGGCGCTAAAAATAATAGTAGTATGTGGCTTGCCAAAGTGTGTCTTTGCCTACAATTTTCAATAACATCACACTATCTATCGCACCCACGACATAATACAATACTCTACATAATTTATCATTGTCTACCGGATTATCCACACGGTAGTAGCATACTTTAAGAACGCTTTGATTTCCAATAGTATTCAATACAGGAGTGTAGAGTACTGTTATATAAGTACATAGATGCGTCGTAATCAGCATAGAAGCTACAAACGCTAATATCCCCCCAATCTATACATGTACTATCCAACAGATGATGACTAGACTTGAACGTTGGTTATTAGGCGCAAACCAAGTGAAGAGTAAAAATGTACCTATCTAGACAATGCCCTATCTTGTTTTCGTCGCATAATAGTATGGTTAAGAAGAGACCATCCCTATGGAACTCAACCACCATTTGTCATTGATTTCAAAAAAAAAATTCCACCGAGAATGCTTGTGTATCGATATCTCCCTTTCCCTCTTTTGTAAAGCTGTTTAGTATTCAGTGGCGATTTGATGTCTGAGGTTCCTTAGTCCTTTTAAGGTGCAACAATATAAGACAAGTCACACAGTCCATAAAAATTGAGAGGATGATTGCTTTGCATGCATGTCTATGATCTCCAAATTGGAGAAGTTATATAGGCGATTATGTATACATTTAAGACATTCAATCTTATATCGTAATCCATCAAGGGATCATATCATCATCAAGTGTCATCCTTGAGAACTTGCGGTGTAGTATAGTTGCTTCATTCAACCCTAATAATATAGCCCTAATCAATTGCTTGATTTACCTTCAATCGATGGATCATAAGCCGCTGTATAAAGGCACAGCAACTATTTGGATGAGACCCTATAAATTCATCTAGATGTCAGAGTTGATTCATAGTGACAAATGCGAAACGGTTGTAAGGTTTCAAACGATATCTAATCTATTGTACACATCATGACTCAATAGGGTCATTGAGGTATTACCGAAGTTAGGGTTAATTATGATATGGCTGAGAAATACATATTCAAGGCACTAAGCGTTTAAAAAAGCTTTATAGTAAATTTAATTTATAATCTATGTCTTGGATGAAACAAAGAATAACATAACTCTGGTCTCGTATCGTTTCAAAAAAAAAGAATCATAACCATAAAGGTTGTAGCTATTTACTGTGTACATGATAAATGAACAAAAATCGATTTGTTCATATGATATCATATGCTAGGCCAGGGTGAAAGTCTTAGGGAGGCGCAGATGTTGCTTTGGCTGCAATGGGAGTCTGAAGTTTGGCCAATAAAATAACCCTAGGCACGCGCCTATGAAGAAGCTTTGAGCGTGCGTTTCTAAGAGCTTCTTAACCTCGGGGTTTTTTATAACTTCTCAAAATCTCAATCATCGCCACCTATCTTTTGTCCATTTCCGCGTTTTGGGACCGGCTTTTATCTAATCTGTACATGAATTATTTCCAGTATAATCCCAATATCACACAGAAAAGGAAGTACACGTGCACTTTAAAATCCGCAGATTTGGCCAAGTAGAGTTAACTCTTGCTTGATCGTATATAAGTGACCGTGTATAACAGGCGAAGAGACTTAATTTGGATTGTATAACTCACCCACATACTGAATAAAAAATGGCTGGACGAGGCATAGCAAAGGCGACTATGCGATTGATGCGAGAACTGGAGGATATCCAGACTACAGATCTACATGAGAATGGAATCGAGCGTCTGGGTCCAATTGACGATGACAACATCCTCAAATGGCAAGCTGTGATGAATGGCCGCGGCGTAGGCCATGGCTACGACGGTGAGAAGCATCCTAACGGACACACCAGAGTCCCCTATATCCCCCTTACGTTGGACATACTAGCTAACCAGACAATACTCAAACTACAACAGAGGGTCGTTGGCTTCTAGACATCGATATCCCACTTCAATATCCCCTCCAGCCCCCCAAAGTTACATTCGTAACGCAGATAATCCACGCCAACGTCGCTGTGGCTACTGGCGAGATCTGCTTTGACTTGCTCAAGGATGCTTGGACGCCGGGCTACAATATTGCCCAGGTCATCAAGGCTATTCGCATGCTCTTGTCTATGCCCGGAACCGATAGTCCGTTGAATGTGGACGTGGCAGCTCTGATCCGCGATGGCGATGAAGTTGCTGCTGAGAGCTTGGTGCAACTGTGGTGTCGTCAGGAAAACGGGTACTATGACGGCCCTTGAATGGCGGTAAAGGAACAAATACTTACCAAGGTGGCCTGGCTTTGGGTTGATATCAGCTTGTCCGTACACGCAGTATCTGACTTGAAAAATATAATATGACGTGATGGGGCCAAACTTGCATATTTACTACATATGGCTTTCTACATCTTGGTTGGACATCTGTTTGTATCTTCTTCAGCCAGGCCATATACCGACCACATCCTTGGTTTGAGATATCCCAAGCCGATATACACCCGAATCTTCTACTTCCCAACTCATATTCCAGAATATTCTCGATCATCACTACTTCATGAAGCACATAATCACCATATTTCGTTTTCTACATAACACAAACTCGAGCACATACCTTGAAATCTGATTCGGGACTCTTCCAAGCAATGTTCATATTTTCATTATATAAGTTGCCTTTTTCAATACAATCTCTTCTAAACAATTGTTGACGACCCGTAATAGTGCTTGATTGGGGACATTCGCCTCCACAGATTATACTTTGTGTGTATGTGTATGCGCGTATGTATGTTCAAGTCTAAAAAATCAACTTCACTAGATGATGTTTTTGGGGCCTGGGAAATCTAGGAAGTAATCATCGTATAATACATCCAAGTCTCGTGGCATCTATAGATCAGAAAACTAAGGAAAAAAAAAGAGGTGTAAAATGACACGGATACACAAAGAAGAAAGCCATAAATATATAACGCCCAATGTCCTGGCAATAGCATGTACTTTACACATAACATCTATACCAAAACCGCCCTATGAGGATAGAGAAATAGAAGATATCAAGAAACAACAAGTTAAGAAAAGAGTGGGAAGAAAAACACAACCAATGAAGAGCAACAAGATATAAAAAAAAAGAACGCCAGCCAAAGAAGGGGGAACTGCCACAGTTCTCTTAGCAGATATCAAGCGAGACTCTACTTTCCGTGAGCCGTGACACGTTATGTGTAGAAGGGACCAATACCTGTTCCAGCATGCATGTAGTGGATGGAGTAGGAGAAATATGAAGTTGAAATATCGAGGTACCATGTCGTTGGCGTTTGTGTAGCTATTATGAGATGACATACGTGTAGGTATGGACCAACAACCATTTTATGAATCTAGAATTGCCAATGATGAAGGGTTATTACAACAGCTAACATCAAAGCATAAGACGACTGAATGCATAACGACGTGTGGTATCGATAAGTGTGTATTATTTTGCAATGAAAGAAGTTAAAAAGGTAAATCGTATATGCTACTACATTACTCATTGTAGTGGTACACCTGTAGGATAATTGCTTGTTAGTACATGTTGAGATGGATGATATGGTCTGTATGGCTGTTGATTGTGTACCTTATAGTTTGGTAGGCCGTATGGCTGCTTTCCTAACCGGCGGACCATCTTGGCGAAACCTTCAGTCTCGATAAGATGGTAGAAAGCAAAGGGAGGGAACATGGCACCGTCACGGTGGACCTCGGCTTGGACAAGTAGCGCAGAACCACCCACGCCGTCTAGAGTAACCTCATAGTGAACATCACCACCGGGAGTGCCCATGAAGGCCATCAGAGCGCGGTAAGTGGCCATGTCGTGGTAACCCTCTAGCAGGATATCGTCCTTGCCCATGGCAGCTCCTAGCTTCAGAGCAGCCTCGCTGTCCTGCCAGTTGTTGAAGTCGTACGGACGCTCGCTCATCTGGTTCTTTTCGGTATCCATGAAGCGCTGGAAGGTGTTGGCAGCAATGACTGGTTTGTCATGGAGAGCCATATCCTGGATGATGGTGTGCGGGGTCTCGACAATGTCAGCATCTAGCCAGAGAACCCAAGAGATGGAGGCGTCCAGGGTGCTGAAGAGAAGAGAGTTGCGGGCCATGGCCATGGAGGCACGGCGGGCCTTCTGGTATTCCTTCTTGTGGCGCACACTCTCGTCCTGCGAGGCAAGGGCAGGCTCGAAGTCCTGACGCAGGATGACAACGTTGTGAAAGCGGTCCTTGGGAACGGCAGACTTCTGGTGTTTGTTGACCTGGGCCTGCAGAGCCGTGGTAGCCTGATTACCCTCCTTAGTCTTGGGAAGGATGAAGCCCAGAGTGATGAGATCATGGGGGTACTGCAACTTGAGGATGTTGTCCCAGTACTCCTGGTAGAAACGCGACATGGGAGTGAGGATTAAAATCGATTCGCGCTTGCCGATGGGATCGCTGGTAGTGGTAACGGTGTTCATGTTGTAGCGAACAACTGGAGGGGGCTTGGAGCCAACGCCTGTGGCTTTTCGGTAGGGAACTGACGGCGACAGCGAGGCGGAGCTGGGGGTGGACGAGGAGCCCGAAAAGAAGAAGAACAGTATGCAGACAAAGGCGAAGATGCTGATGCCTAGACAAGCTGGGTTTGTCCGTCTAAGACGGACGGAACCCATCGGACGCGCCATCACGAAGCCGGGAGCGTGGGACAGCGGGTGAAGCTAAGCTAGAGAACGGAGAGCCGAAGCGGTCGAGGCTTTGTCGAGAAGCAGGACGTAGGATGGGGGTTATGGAAGATGAGACCGGAAAGGAAGAAGCAGGTAAGTAGGTACAAGTACAAGTACGTACAAGCAAGCGTAAGCAAGCGTAAGTGAGAGGTAAGCAAGCAGTAGCAAGGACGGAGAGAGGACAGGAAGAAATAGCGGCTAAATTATGGCTGCACGACAGACACATAAACGAAGGAAAAAAGCAAATTTACAGAATAGAGACTCAGCGTCGATGGCCCAGGAATCTAGCGAACGATTTCTGGACGTCTGATTTGTGATGGTGGAAGGGCAATGGGAGAAAAAAGAAGGAAAGAAAGAGATCGTGGGTTGTAAGCTTGACAGTCTGGTCTGCAGTGGAAACGACACGAACGCATTCAGAAATCAGGAGGAAGAGATTCGCCGGTGATATTTTTTGTTTGGGGCCCTATTTAGATTTTTGGGCAGGCCAGCCTTAATTCTTTTGGGACTGAGGGTCTGAGCTTGCAGTTGCATTGAGCAGGTAGAACACAACTAATCAATTCAGTACTTCTGTATAGCAGCAGCATTGATTCGTAGTAAGTACAGTCGTTGTTACAGTTAGTTGTGGTGGTGGTTGTGGTCTACAGCACTGGGAACTATAACTAGAGAATGGCGGCTCCCTCCCCTACGCGGCAACTTCTGAAATTGGCGGCATGCCAAAGTCAAACTGAGTGAAGTGTCCTTCTTCGCTTCCTCTGATGGAAGCCACCAAAAGGGGGCCGACTTAGCTCCACTCCAGAAGGATGAGAAGGCACCGTGGCCAAATGGTTGCGGCATTGGCACTTGAGATAGTACTTTAAATTACAGCTTAGACTCCACTGAGCAACAAGTCACTCATATCAAGACAACAAGAGCGACGAAGTCAAGCAATTGAACTGACTGACAGGCGCAGGGGGCAAACAAAACATGCTAGATACAGAATAGAGGTAAATACGGGCTTCCACGCAACATGTCCATAAGACATAGAAAGTGGTGCCCACTTGGCTGTTCTGCGGTTGTAGTGGGATTGGAGCCCGTCGCTAAAATAGCAATCAATTAGTGTATATTTGAGTATAGATACATACGTATGTACGCATGTGTGTATGAAGTTGTGGTGATAATAATTGCTGCTATGAGCCCATGATAACAAGTTACCAATAAGCGACAATGGACAAGCGAACATCATCAAGCGACCGCGCCTGCTTGGCCCTTGCTTTGCCTTGTGCTGGTAAAGCGGAAAACTAGGCAACTAGGCACAACTAGGCAAGGTAGTCGACTTGCTGAAATAATTTTGGTACATATAGACCGCCTGTAGCGCGACAACAGTAGCTTAAAGCTAAGCACAGCCAAGGCTTTCAGTTGCGTTTACTATGTATCTGCATTGTAGGTGGGTAGGGGCCTCCCTTAGCTCAACCAAAAAGTTAGTAAACTACACTAAGCTCTGATTGTGCATGTTCTTGTTTCAAGTTGCACCAGGTTCAAAGGTTCACATCACATAAACCCAAATTTTGGACCAATAGGCCTTGTCAAAGGCCGAAAATCTAAAAAAAAACCGATTGCGAACTTGCGGCCTTTATTGCATTTCGATATTCATTACCATCTTCGTTTTTGCTTGTGCACAAATACGAACCTCCGGTTTTTCTTGCCCATTACAATATCTTTCTGCACCATCATTTTACCTATTCGCAATCCCATCCACCGGGCCAATAATTCGTCGCAATGGCTAACAACATGGACAAGAGTCTGGATGAAATCCTCGGCGAGCACGTAAGTCATCGTGATTGTGTTTTTGATTTTCTGCTTCGCGTGCCCCATGGCTAAGCGCTCTATCTTTTGCGACGCCAAAAATTGTAGCCTTGTCCCACATATTTCTCTCAGCCTTGTGCCATATCATCATGACATGTTATACGATCATAGCTAATGGAAGGCAATACAACAGCGTCCTCGTCGCAACAATAACAACAATAACAACAACCGACACCGCAATCATAGCAACAACAACAACAACAACAACAACAACAACAGCAACAACAGACGTCGCGACAACAATGACTTCCCGCGTGACGGCGTGAAAAAGGTATGTGTTCCGCTATCACACTAACAACGTTGCCGCTGGATAACCTGATGACTGACTCAATCTCATAACGTAGGTTGATTTCCCCTCCCGATTTCATGATTGAGCGATCTAAACCTCTTGATCTACTTGGCCTAACCAAGATGGATCCCTTTTACTCGATTTTGATCTCATTCTTTGCTTGGCCTTGAAGGCCCAACGTCTACTTTGACACACTCATCTCTGGCTGGCAGCCGCTTACCTTTCCAATTTCAGGGCTATTATCGGGACGAGCACCGCGATCTTGATAGGTATATTCACTATTCTGCCTTGTAACGAAACATTTAATTTTGAAGTGACCACTAACTTCAATCATAGTGAATGGGTGCACGATAGATACGAAGACAATGGCCGCCGTGGCCATGACCGCCGTCGCCGCGATTCCCCCGATCAACAGAACCAAAGGTTTGCCAACATATCTGAAAATATTGCTATGACACTTAATAACCGTACGCTGTAGCGAGTCTCGTGGCTCCAAGATTCGTGTCGAGAACATCCATTATGACCTCACTGAAGATGAGCTGAAGGTATGATGATACCATCCATCTCTCTGATATGATTAATGGCGCCATACTAACTTATTTCCAAAGAAACTTTTCTCCAGCATTGGTCCCATCACACGTTTCCAGCTCCGGTACGACCGTGCCGGCCGCTCGGAGGGTGTTGCTTATATCACATACGAATCTCACGCAGATGCTAAGAAGGCCGTTGCTGAATTCAATGGCGCAAATGCAAATGGTTTGTTTACAATATATGACAATATATATAATAGAACGTGCTCACTAACGCCAGCACCAGGCCAACCCATCACTCTGACCATTCTGTCTGGCGAATCGAAACGCAACCCATTCGACACTGCGGTCATGCCTGGTCGGTCACTCGCTGATCGTATATCCTCGCCCAGAGACCGGTCACGTTCTCCTCGCAGACATATCGAAGATGAGAATGCCACTTGTCTCGGAATTGACAGATACGTACCAGGCCAGAAGGGGAGTAGATCGCGTAGTCCCATGATCCACCAGCGCCGCAATCAAGGCCGCCGTCCTGGTGCTCGTCGTGACTATGACGGCAACAGAAATGATAGCCACGGTGGTCAGCGCAACAACCAACGGGATGGTAGCCATGGTCGCTCCCGCAAAACCCAACAAGAGCTTGATGCAGAGATGGCCGACTACTTTGGCTCTGGCGAGCGCCCTGAGGCCAGTGCAACCCCGGCACCTGCCGCTGAACCTGCCCCCGTAGTAGCGGCAGCAGCAGTAGCGGCAGCAGCTGTTCCCTTTGATGATGTAGACATGATTGAGTAGTTTACTCGCTTTTGGCTATATATATACTATATCTAACAATAGTATACACCGTGCATACCAAGAATAAACGTGTAGGAGTTCTTTATTGAAGCCAATGTTTTATGGTATGGTTTCCTATATAGATGAGCCGTGTATTGTTTTCGTTTCTGGGGCGGATAACCGGCTACTATAGACATCTCTGTTTTTGAGTACAGCGTCAAATTTTACTAATATATCTTAAACTGATTTCATTCTTCATTGTCCCTATCGAGATTCCTTTCTAGCACGAAGTCCGTCACAGAGGACTTGAGCAATATTGTTGTGCCTTTGTTTCTTTTGCCAATCTTTTCCTTTCCAAGCTCTGAATCGTTTGCTACATTGGCGTACACGCTAGCAATACCATTGAATAGGCTAGGATCGAATCCGAGTTCTTCATTATGAGTCTTTGCAATCTCTTGCATCTCGGCAACCTAGCGATAAGCTTTTGGTGGCATGGAAGAGACGTGTGATGAATTCGCATATTGTGGTTGATTAGCAAAGAAAATGCCTAGTTACTCCTTGAGACTTTCTGTCATGCCCAGGTGGTGAGCAGCTGTGAAACCCTGGGTGAACAGTGAAACGATTCCCTTTGTGATAGTGCTAAAGCACATCTTGAGACTGCTAGCCGAGCCAATGTCCTGCGAGACATGGTTCATATTCAAAGTTTCGAACAACTTTTCACCAACACCACCCGGAAGAACATCCTGAATGTGGCTTGGCCCCGAGATGGGAACACAAGGACAGTACCAACCCTTCTCGTCAGATAATTTAGGCGGACCACCGATGAAAGCGCCGCCGAAGAAGATGACACCAGCAGAGTTCAAACGTGAGCCGATGTCACGTACCGTGGACGGCGCTATGGCAGATAAGTGGAGGCGTAGAGGTCGGCAGAGGGCTCAGTTTGAGTGTGGTGATGAGATGCGGTCAGCGATTTCGGAGACATCTTATGGTGGAAGCACGGAAAGAATGATGGAACAGCGTGAGATTACGTCAACGTCGCTATCGACTAGTTCGACGCCGGCGTTTTCGGCCTGGATTAACGTGTCTTGGCTATAATAAACTGTTGGTTCTCTTACTTCTTATAGACTCGTGTGGGTTGGTTTATAGATAGATATAAGAGAGAGAATGAGAGATAGAAAGGGTTGAGATATCTGGTGGTGACTGACCTACGACCGGAGTAGTTGCTGACGGCTTGAAATCCATGTGCGTTCAAGAGACGGGCAATCCTAACGCCCATATCATCGAGAGAGTAGATACCGATCTTGGTTAATGCCATGGTGTAGAGTGGTGCTTCGGCTTCACATCAAACAAGAGATCGTGTATGGGAGCTCTAGTTTATACACAATGATACTGTACAGCGTTGGCACACCTCTCACATTGTATAGACAATTATTCGGGGGCGTGCCTTCAAGTTAAATGCACTAAGATATGACGGAATACTATCTACTAATGATAACAACTCACTGGGTTCTTGTCATGCAGATATGCACTTGATGTGGAGTCTGGAAACGTTGGTACAGTAAGACATATGATGGGATACATATATACGACATACATTGTGATATTTAAGGCACACTGCGCCTAGCCTAACTTTGTAGAATAGATACAGACTTGAGCGAATGGACTTTCCAACTGAGTAGATGAGCCATCGTCTTTCGTAATATAGATACCCTCGTTGGCCAGAGCTGAGAATTGATCTTCAACCAGCTCGATATCAGGTGTTTTATCCCCTTGGGCCATGATTTCACCCGGTAAAATTGAGTCATCCAAAGGATCCCGGGACGAGCCAAATACAAAGGCTGGAGACGGTAGCGTTTGTGCAGGACTAGATCGGAACCGCATCGGCGAAAGTAGAAACTGTAGCCACGAGCCGGGCTTTAAGAGTCCGCGCTGCATAATGCCATGGCGCATAAAGGACGGAAGATCGATTTCTTCAGACTCGGGGTTCCCAAAGGGCGAGGAGGACTCTGTTGTCTTTGGTTCCCATTTGGTTTCGAGAGCAAGACGCCCCTTTCGGTTTCCCCAGCCTCCACCTCCGCTTTCTATGTTGTTGTTAGCAGTGACTACAATGATTGCAGTTTGTATCAGATTTTTTGGGATTTAGATATACCTATTCTGTAGAGTTCACACCCGGCGTCAAAGAGACCTTCAAGCTTCTTCGACGTCTGAGTAGCTTCTGTGGCCTCTGTGTCTCTGTCCCTGAAAAGTGAGATAACATCTTGGGATATATTCATGTTGATGGATTTTTTATCCGGCGATACAAGAGCCCAGACTTCTACACCACGAGCCTCCTCAGTTGACCCGATCCGTGTGCTATATATGCTAGGGACGACCCTTTCTAGTTCGGTCGAAGCGGGCACAATCGTTCCATCGACATCTATTTCACTGAGAATATTCCCTAGGCAGCCTGTTATCTGCCTTGGGGGTAGTACAGGTATCAAAGGCGCACGCACTATTGGCTTCTCTGTTGATTGTGGCAAAATTATTCTCTGATAGTAGCCTGGAATGGACTTCTGTAAGCTTAGTGCTCCATTCTGAGATGTCCAGTAGCTATCGTTGAGAGTTGCTTCTCGGCCATTTCTGAAGACGGTGTTGGAGAGAGGAACACTTGTGATCCATGAACTTGGCGTCTTGGAAACAATGTCAAGAAACCCATGCGCCTTGCCTGGCTTCTTCATGAGCGGTAGCGAATCGTTTTCGAGTAATGCATTCTCGCTACCCCGTACGATTGAGATGCCTTCACGAGGAAGTCCCATATACGAAGCAGGACTGAGCCCATCAACGACTGCCGAGATGACTCGGACGGAGTCTGCAGAAGAATGACCAAGTAAGCTCTTCAAGACATTCTCGTCATCAAGCCATCTTGTGAACAACGGGGATGCAAGAATTACTGCAGCATTGAAGGGAGATGACTTCAATGACAAATTGTACTTTGATATGTGGTCGATGACAGCTTGCTAGAAGGTATGTAAGCCTGACCGTACAGAGTCATATGTATATAAAGGTATCATTCAAACTACCTTGTCAGCTCTCGGGCCAATAAACCAGGTCGACGTAGAAGCTTGGGAAGAGTTCCATCTGGCGAAAGAAAGTCTGACTGAGGATCTTAGTGTAAGTGTGGGTCGTGCGACTCTGTAGTATAAGGCTATGATAGCCATTGCACTTTGTAATGTTAGAATTCGAAGAGTTGTATGTCACATATAGTTTACAAAATTTCTACAAGTATATTATTTTATCCGGTTCATCAAGTGGCAGGTACTTGCACGGCCCGAAACAGCCTGTGCCCATACATGTGCCTGCCAATCTTATGTTACAGTCAGAAAATCAGAGGTGGCTGTAATTCAACTGAGTGATAGAGCGCCACAGTTCAGCGGTCGTACAAGTGTGGCGGCAGCACAACCCCACCATAGCCTTTAGCGACTCAAATGCGCCCCTCCAGAAAATGGTTGGCGTTCTATTTACTCAATGCTAGCACTATAAGAAAAAAACGGCATAGGTTTCAACGCTATACAGCTACTGATCAATTTTTTTTGTTTAAAAATAGAGCAGCAGGTGGTGAGTCAATGGCCGGCGATTACAATTCAATTTTTCGTCATTGCCCGCTTCCTACCAATCTTGACCCTGACTAAACTGACCTTTTTAGCCTTCTAGTATCAGAGCTTCCACCCGAAGTCGTGCTTTATAAAGACTAAGACTCACTCTCTGGAAGCCCTGTCTAAGAACTGGGGGCTTCGTAGTAAAAACGTTCCCACTTACGCTCCGATCACTGCGTAACTGCAAGCTTCGGCATCACTATCTATCGTTGCTGAATCCCGTTGCTGCGCGAGTTCATCCCCGAGTATCTTCCGTCAATACGCTTTTATATCGCGCGATGGCATCCGCTCCCACCCAGCCGCCCACGGGTAATTAGTACTCTTTGCTTGCCGTCCATAGTGTGGATGCGCCACTGTGACTATCCTATCGTGACCATCTGTACTAACGAATGCTGCCATATAAGACGCCGCTGCTGCTGCCGCTTCCGTCGCTGCTCAGCCCATCGTGCCCAAGGTCAAGACCGAGAAAGAGCGTTAGTCATCCCTCCAAACATCTCATGACGCCGAAGATTTCAAACCCTGTCACTGCCGTCCGATATATCCCCACTTGCGCACCGACGTCATCGTGCTTATGCACATTTCCAAACGCATACTAACCAGGCTTCCCCTTTGTCTATATAGTTGAAAAGGAGCGCAAGAAGGCTGCAAAGCAGGCTAAGTTCGAGCAGAAGACTAAGGCCAAGGCTGACACCTCTGCTGTCCCTGCCAAGGAGAAGAAGGCCAAGCCCGCCAAGAAGGAGGAAGAGCCTCTCCCCGAGTATATCGAGGACACCCCCGAGGGTGAAAAGAAGATCCTCAAGTCGTTCGAGCACCCCCACTACAAGGCTTACAGTGCCGTTGCTGTCGAGAGCGCCTGGTATGAGTGGTGGCACAAGCAGGGCTACTTCAAGCCTCAGTTGAAGCCCGACGGCACTGTCCTAGACAAGGGCAGCTTCGTCATTGTGCATCCTCCCCCCAACGTCACCGGTGCTCTGCACATGGGCCACGCTCTAGGTGACTCCCTGCAAGACGCCATGATCCGCTGGCACAGAATGCGCGGCTACTCTGCGCTGTGGGTGCCTGGCTGCGATCACGCCGGTATCGCTACCCAGTCGGTCGTTGAGCGCATGCTTCAGCGCCGCGAGAACAAGACACGTCACGATCTTGGTCGCGAAAAGTTCATCGAGCGTGTGTGGGAATGGAAGGAGGAGTACCACCAGAAGATCAACAAGGCTCTCACCAAGCTTGGTGGATCGTTCGACTGGGAACGTGAGGCTTTCACCATGGAGCCTCGTCTATCTAAGGCTGTTACTGAGGCCTTCGTTTCCTTCCACGAGGAGGGCATCATCTACCGTGCTAACCGTCTGGTTAACTGGTCGACTCGTTTGAGTACCGCTGTTTCCAACCTAGAGGTCAACAACAAGGAATTGACTGGCCGCACTCTGCTGGATGTCCCAGGCTACGACCGCAAGGTCGAGTTTGGTGTCATTGTCCACTTCAAGTACCAGATCGAGGGTTCTGATGAGACCATCGAAGTTGCTACCACCCGTATCGAGACTATGCTGGGTGACACTGGTATCGCTGTTCACCCCTCTGACAAGCGCTATACTCACCTAGTCGGCAAGAATGCCATTCACCCCTTCCTTGACCGCAAGCTTCCCATCGTCGCTGATGAGTATGTCGAGATGGAGTTCGGTACCGGTGCCGTCAAGCTGACTCCCGCCCACGACCCCAACGATTTCAACCTGGGCCAGAAGCACAAGCTAGAGTTTATCAACATCCTGACCGACGACGGTCTCTTGAACGAGAACGCCGGTCCTTACAAGGGCCAGAAGCGTTTCGACGTCCGTTACAAAGTCCAGGAAGACCTTAAGGCCAAGGGCCTGTGGGTCAAGGTTGAGCCTAACCCCATGAAAGTCCCTATCTGCGACCGTTCCAAGGATATTATCGAGCCTATTCTGAAGCCCCAGTGGTGGGTCAAGACCGACAAGCTAGCTGCTGCTGCCGTCGACGCCGTCAAGTCTGGCGAGATCGAGATTCGTCCCTCAACTGCCAGAAACATGTTTCTGTCGTGGATGCACCCCGACAACATCCAGGATTGGTGTATCTCTCGTCAGCTTTGGTGGGGTCACCAGTGCCCTGTGTACCAGGCCATCGTCGAGGGCGAGGAGATTGATGTCTCCAACGAGCGCTGGTACGCTGGCCGTACCGAAGAGGAGGCTCGTGCCAAGGCCGAGAAGGCTCTGCCTGGCAAGACCTTCAAGCTTGTCCGTGACGAGGATGTTCTAGACACCTGGTTCAGCAGTGGCCTGTGGCCTTTTAGCACTCTAGGTTGGCCCGACAACAAGTCTCTGGATCTGGAACGATTCTTCCCTACGTCCGTCCTAGAGACAGGTTGGGATATCATCTTCTTCTGGATCGCCCGCATGATCATGATGGGTATCAAGTTGACCGGCAAAGTCCCCTTCAAGGAGGTTTTCTGCCACTCTCTTGTCCGTGACAACGAGGGCCGCAAGATGTCCAAGTCTCTTGGTAACACCATTTCTCCTCTTGATGCCATCGCTGGCATCTCTCTGGAGGATCTCAATGCCCAGCTTCTACACGGCAACCTGCACCCCAGCGAGGTTGAGAAGGCCTCTAAATGGCAGCGTCAAGCCTTCCCTGAGGGCATCCCCCAGTGCGGTGCCGACGCTCTGCGTTTCTTCATGGTTTCTGCTACTGCTCCCTCTGGTAGTGATATCAACCTGGACATCAAGATTCTGGCCGCCATGCGCCGTTTCTCCAACAAGATTTGGCAAGCTGGCAAGTTTGTCCTGGGCAAGCTGCCGGAGGACTTCAAGCCTAAGGCTAAGATCGAGCCTGGCGTCACTCTAGCTGAGAAGTGGATTCTAAGCAAGATGACCACGGCTGCCAAGGAGATCAACGAGGCTCTCGAGGCTCGTGAGTTCCAAAAGGCTTCTAACCTAGTCTACCAGTACTGGTGGAACCATCTTTGTGATGTCTGGATCGAGAACTCCAAGTCTATCATTCAGGATGGTACCCTAGAGGAACAGGAGAGCTCTCTGCAGACCTTATACACCACTCTGGAGGCTGCTCTTCTGCTTATTCACCCCTTCATGCCCTTTAGTAAGTCTCTAAAGCCTCATCGTCAGCTACATATCTTTACTAATATCCCTACTAGTTTCCGAGGAGCTGTGGCAGCGTCTTCCCCGCCGGCCCGAAGACAAGACCGAATCTATCATGCTGGCTACCTACCCCGAGTTTGATGAGAAGTTATTCAGCCCCGATGCTGAGGCTGCTTACGAGCTTGTCATGGCTTGCTCACGTGGTGCTCGTTCGCTAATGAGCGAGTACCAGATCAAGGAGGAGGGCAAGGGTAAGTTTTTTTTCCTCTCATCAACATAACTCTATATGAGCCATTATTGTATCTTAATATACTAACCTATCCTCACGAACAGTTCTCTTCCAGGCTCTGGACAAAACCTCGCTGGCCACTATCACTACCGAAACTCCCTCGATCAAGACTCTGTGCGGCAAGGGCTGCAATGAGGTTGAGATTCTTCCTCCCACATCGTCTCGCCCTGCTGGTTGCGTCGCATACCCCGTCGGTTCGGAGGCTGTTGCCTACCTGTACGTCAAGGGCCGTGTCGACTTAGACGCCGAAATTGCCAAGGCTCAGAAGAAGCTGGATAAGGTTCAGGCTGGTATCAGCAAGCAGCACAAGTTGCTGGCTGACCCCAAGTATCAGGAGAAGGTGGCAGCATCTATCCGCGAGACCGATGCCAAGAAGTTGATTGATCTGGAATCCGAGGCCAAGGGTTTCGAGGGCACTATCAAGCAGTTCGAGCAGCTGAAGCTTGAGTAAGCGCAGCATAAAAGAAAGATAAAAATAAACAAGTCAAAAGCTAGCTCCATCATAAACATATAGGGAGAAAAAAAGCGATCTGAACATCACACCTAAGACAGGGAATACAGAGTCACAATTCACGTTAACTAGGTGGTCCATAAGAATCAATGCTTTCGATGTGTGATAATGATGTTTTATATGAGATGAAGATTAACAGTACAGTATGCTCAGGAAATATGTATAATGGTACAAGTATGATTTCATCTCGATTGTAAGATGAGATTCGAAAACAGATCCCTCTCCTCTACCTCTTCTACTCAGACTTCTGTTCCTTGGCCTTCTCAGCCTCCTCCTTCTCCAGATCGTCGAGTTCTTTGTGCTCAGCGTACCACTGTCCAGCCTGGAGGACCAAAACACCGACGAGGACAAGAGCCAGGATAGTGTTCGAAGCAGACAAGATACGCATGGAATCTTCTCTACCGACGTAGACCTCGCCACTCTCTAGGGCCTTGCGACCTTCCTCGATCCAGGTAGGGTCATTCCAGATATCAGCCGAAACAGCACGTAGAGTCTTGACGATGTTGGAGATGTAGACGGCGACACCGATAAAGTAGAGAATGAGCGAGGCACCGTCAAAAAGGAAATTGGCTTCGGAGGCGCGGAAGAGCTTGAGGAAGAAACCGCCGAAACCGACGCTCATGACGATGTTGAGGATGCGCGCGATCAGAGGAGGAGCCTGATGCATAAAGGCTAGGTGAGTGGCAAGTTGATCATAGTAAGAGGCGGGCACGGGATCGGAAGTCCACAGAAGCGGGTAGTCGTAGGGAAACGAGGCGAAGAGAATGCCCAGGAAAAAGCAGGTAGCTAGAGAAAGGATTAAAAAAAAAGTCAGTTATTTTGCGTTGGATTAGAAGGCCCCGATGGGACTATCATCAGAACTTGATTAACATACGCCCAATAATCATAAAGGTTGCGAAAGAACCGGTGCCGCGATAATTGCGCGACGCAGTCGACTTGGAATGATCGATCCACTTGGACATGATGAACTAACAAGTACGCAATAATACGGCGAATATAGAAAGAAGAAGATGAAGGCAAATGAAAGAAGCGATCTCTTCTTGGAGAGATGAGGGGTTGTTCTCTTTTTAAAGAAATCAGAATAAAAAAGAAACATTAACAGAAAAAAACAAATAGCAACAAGGGAAAAAGGAAAAAAGGAAAAAAAAAAAAAAGTCCAAAATAGTAACTTCTGTCTTTTTATTGGGCCCCCGGTTTGATGCTTCAGAAAGATTGAACCAGAATTATAGGCTTTATTTGGGGTTGTTGCCAGGTCTTCATTAATATTAGGATCAAGTTGAAACTAGAGGGGAAAAGTTGCCATCTCTTCCACTTCTACAATTTAGGTGGAAAACAGGGTTGGATCTATAGATAGGGTTACCTGTCATGTTAATATAGTGGCATGCCGTTTCGGATCATTTTCAAAGAAGGGAAAAGTACATGTACGAAAACATAGAATAAAAAGGCGGACAAGGAGAAGGATTCTGCAGAAGAGAATTCTAGAAAATCAAATTTATCCTTTTTTTTTTTATATTTTTTTTACTTGTCTTTTACAATTTGAGTATACAGATAATAAGCGTCTATTTTTTTTTGGTTATAAAACTTGGGTTTGCGTGGGTTGAGCGTGGGATGATAAATGGAACGTTATAAGGTGAACGAGACAGATAAAGAAGATCAATATAGTTTTCCCTGCTGTGTATATGAGTTTATATATATTGTAATAGAGTAAGTAGAAGCTGCTGATACTATAGACTAATCCGTTATTTAATATAAGTCTGATGTTAAGCTGCATGTTAGTTAATATGAGACAAAATTTGCAGCTTCTTTCAGAACTTGGCCTTCTACATCTATTAGTAGCTTTAAGCAAAGCATGTTGCGGCGTGGGGTTTGTTTGCTTTTTTTACTATCTTTAATCTATAGATGGGTTCAAATCCTTGTATATTTAGCTGTACTAGAGCTATTTCAATAGCATGATTAAGCTCCCAAAGAGTTAAATAGTCAACAGTAAAAGTAATGATAGTAAGTCATCTTTGAACTTATTCCTTAACCGAAGAAGATCGGTGAAGGAAAAAAAAGATGTTCAAAGTAGCACCTATAATTATTATTCTTTATTTTTTTATTTGTAAATTTATAGTTTTATTTCAATGTTCTACTTCTTCTCTCTGTTTATTATGTTGACTTCTAGAAACTAGGAAAAAAAAAGAAAAAAAAGAGGGAATAATGAAATCATATGTAAGAATGCACTGATAGAACGTAATATATCGGTAAGCGATTTATGTACTTTTTTTTCTCTGTAGCGGAAACTCATACAGATATCGTGACTTTTTTCCTTTTTCTTTCTTGAACTATAAAGCAACTCACCATGGGCACATGAATTTTATGATTTATTTCCCTTCTATTTTATCTCAACTCTTTTCGTTTTCAAGTGGCGTTTTAAAGTTTTAAATCTCATGTGGCGTCTCTTTTTTGGCTTTCTTGGACCTCCAGAACACTAACGAAACCGGAAAAAAAAAGAATTGAAAAAAGAGCGAGAGGGCAACATTGATACATTAGCAAGTTCTCCGTCTTTCATTTTTTTTTAATCTCTTGTGTGCTTTTTTTTTTATACAATTTCTCTTCGTTGATGTGTTTCGAAACTCTCTTGATATTTTCGGTATCTTTTTCATCATCAATCTTCATGGTATAGGAGGTGTTCCTCTAAGCTTATAAGTAGGACGAACCGAACCGATTTTTGACGTTTTGTCGTTTAATCCGGAGCTGCCTTGAACGGCGTTTGACACCAAAAATTCTCCGAGCAATTCCTTATCTTGTCGCTTGTGGACTTCTCTTGAGCATAATATCAAATATGCCCCGGTTCGCCTACAGCTTTTGTTTCGGCGACTCCGATGATGATTCTCAGACCTTGTCCCGCGAAGACACTGTGCTGATCACTTTGGGCGAAGCTGCAGCCCGTGCCGATATCAAGCGTCTCTCATGTCCACGGTGCCACCCAGAATCATCATCATCAGAAGTAGTAGGCAATTCCGAGTTTGGACAGACTGCCGCTATCAATGGCCATCTCACAAACACTATTGCCGCGGTCAACAGCAGTTTCATGCAGAGCAATAGTAGCAGCAGCGGCAAGAGCACACATATCTGCAAACACGGCAGTTTATCCGACGACGCCAGCACGCCGCTACTCGCACAGAACTCGTCTGGCTGTGGACATTGCCAACACCATGCGCGTTACGGCTCACAGAGTAGCAATGCGACGCGTCGTAGTTCGCTGTACGAGGACGACGCAGAGGACTTTGGCGCTTACGGTATCAACACCTTGAAACGTCTTGTGTGGCGGCGCGGCGAGGACGATGACGGTGAGGTTGGAATAGAGGCCGGTGGTGATGATGGCTTGCGCCAGGCTACGCCGCAGAATCTGTATGAGGCCAAGGCTCGGCTGATCACACAGGCCATGGACGATATCGGCATGGGCATGTATAACTGGGAGTTGTTTCTAGTCAGCGGAATGGGGTGGATGTGTGACAAGTAAGTGATTTTTCTTTAAGTCTAGGTTTTGAATCCCAAGACTAACTTACCGTCCTTTCAGTATCTGGATGCAGGGCATCGCCCTCACTTTGCCGTCTCTGAGCGTTTCATTTGATATTCCAGAGAAGCGCATCCGATACACTTCTACCTTTCTCTTTCTCGGTCTTTGTATTGGTAGCTTTCTCTGGGGCATGGCTAGTGACATTTTCGGCCGTCGTCTATCGTTTAGCGCCACGCTTCCACTGACCTGCGTAGCCGCCATAGCCGCCTCCTACGCGCCATCATGGCCACTTCTTTGCGCAGCACTCGCCCTGCTCGGCTCTGGTGTCGGTGGCAGTCTTCCCGTCGATGGCGCCGTCTTCCTCGAGTTTTTGCCCGCGTCGCACGGATACCTGCTGACCCTGTTGTCTGTGTGGTGGCCGGCCGGCCAGCTTGTCGCTGCCAGCTGCGGATGGGTCTACTTTTCTGGCGCCAAGAACAAGGCTGTCGAGCTGGAGTCACACAGTCTACTCAGCGGTAACACTAACAATCGTCACTTGATCGGAGACCTTCTTGGCGATCTGGCAGCTAGCGAGGCCGAGCATCAGTGGCGGACGTATGTGTTCCATCTAGCCCTACTCACCGCCCTGTTGGCTGCTGCACGCGTCCTTATATTCGATATGATCGAGTCACCCAAATTCCTGCTGTCACGTGGTGATGATGTTGGTGCGGTGCGTGCCGTACAGGAACTCGCCTACCGCAACGGCGCCGAGACTTGGCTTAGCCTGGACGTACTGCGAGCCGTGACTTCACGCTCTTCTACTGCTGCCCCAACTTCGGCTGATGAGGAAGACTTGCTGGCTGAAGACACTGTCGCCATGCAAGAAGCTGAGGTCGCAGGTTATGACGTCTGGCGCCGTCTCGTCATGGTCATCCGGGACGCCCTTTCGGCCTTCTCACTGGACCGTATCAGACCACTCTTCCGTTCGCGTAGAATGGGCTGGACTACTGGCCTGATCTGGTTCGCCTGGGCTATGATCGGCCTCGGTTATCCGCTCTTCAACGCTTTCCTACCGCAATATCTTTCACATCCACCCGGCAGCACCGCCGATAGCGCGCCCGAGCCTCCTACCGTCATGGCGCCCAACACATACCGCAACTACTTCCTGACCAGTCTTTGCGGTATTCCAGCCTCTCTTCTTGCTGCTTATCTGGTCGACCTCGACTCGCCGCTGCTTGGCCGTCGGGGCACATTGGCCTTCTCGACGTTGCTTTCGGCCGGCTTCCTCTTTATGTTTGTGCAGCAGACCTCTGAGTGCGCCCGCCTTGCGCTTTCGTGTGCTGTGGCCTTTGCCCAGAATATCATGTACGGCGTTCTCTATGCCTATACGCCTGAGCTCTTCGCTGCTCCAGTGCGTGGAGCAGGCGTAGGAGTCGCTAGCTTCTTGAATCGCGCACTGGGGCTATTGGCACCCATCATTGCGGCCACGTTACCAGGTGATGGCGCTACAGTTCCAGTCATATTAGCTGGCTGGTTGATTATGTTAGCCTTCATAGGTATTTCGTTGATCCCAGTAGAGACTCGGGGAACGCAAATTCTATAGAGTTAGAGGGGGGTTAGGAGGATACTAGAATGACAGAAAGAGGAAGAAATCCATCTTCGACTATCACAAGATAGTAGATAACACGTCAACAGTAGAAAAAAAAATAAATAAGATAATTACCATAAATGTTCATTCTATCTATTTAATGTTGGTGATCTAGGACAATGATAGAAGAAGATAAAGTGCAGGAAAATCGAAAGAAAAAAAGAAAAAAAGAAAAAAAAACAAGAGCTCCGCCAATGCAGTAAGTAGTAGTAAGATAGTAGTATAATAGTAGTGATATAGTCAAATCAGTCAGCCAGTCTAAAGTAGGAAATAGAAACTTGACAACAAAGGTGCTAGGCAGTAGTACTGATACTCCAGATACTATGGTAGCAATGAAAATGAAATGCAACAAAAAAATAGAAAGAAAAAAATGGAAAGAAGTAAAAATCGTCAATGTATCAACAATCTGTACGTAGGTCGTCGTCAATGGCTCTGGCAGCGACTGTAACGCACCAGAAACCAAGAAAAAGAAAGCATATCCTCCCTCCATCCGTCTCCGTATGGCATATCTTGCTAGAAAGAAATGTGGGAGGCATCTATCTCTCTAGATCCTTCAAGTTGTTCCGCGAGCTCCGTGCGGCGCATCCGTCCGCCGTTTACGGAGAGAATTTCCCATGGCATCTACAACCATTGGGTCAGACCGGATGGTGTTCTGCACCAGCCAATCTTTAACCTGGCCTCGTAATGCTGTGATCATGGCTGCGTCATCTTTGAATGGTGCAAACTCTACATTGAGCACCGCTGTGATCTCCTTGTCCAAGCCGCCTGCGATACCCTCGAGCCGGCCAAGGCTTTGGGCAAGTGCCTTATCTGCCTTGCCTGCTGCGCTGTCATCGGGGAACATCACCGGGCCTAGCTGGGCCAGCGCAATTGCAAGCGTGATAGACAATCGGCGCAGCAACGTGATGACCTGAAACTGAACGTATGGCGCACGACCAATCGTAAAGCCTAGGACTGGGTTAAGCACACGCGCAAAGAAGAATGGCAACTCCGGACGTGTAACCAGCACAATCTCTGATATCAACATGCTGATTAGCAAGAGCCAGCGCCAGAAACGGCCTGAGTCCATGAGCCCGAAGAAACCTAGCACGTAGAGAACCATGGCAGTGCCTAGGTAGTGTGGTAGGAATCTGTCCATGACGCCACGAATTAGGTAGTCATATGCAGTGACGCAATGCTTCCACTCATGCACTCCGGCGCCGAAGCGGTCGTAGGCAAAGCGCATGCCACTATTTGTCAATGTATCGGCGGCCGTCTTGAGCATGATGAAGAAGTCGGCTGACGTTTCCTCGGTCGTCGCCTTGTCGGGGTGGTGTATGGCTGCTAAGCGGCGGAAGCGAGACTTGATTTCGCGCTCAGAGGCGTCTGGAGCGACACCCAGGGCTGTGTAGAAGTTACCGGCGCGGCCAATCTCGTAATCAGTCTCGATGATGGTATAGGTTAGGTAGGCGGATATTACAAGCGCCTGGATGATGCGCCGGTGCTGGGTATGGCGCGGGGAGCCTGGAGGAGGATGTGGGTTGCCGGCGCGAATAGTAAGACTGTACCAGAAGGACTGGATCCAGCCGGTGACCATCTACAGTACACAATGACAAGTTAGCTAGTGAAAGGCTAGAGTGTGTGGCTATTGCTGGGAAGGCTGGGGACGAGGAGAGACAGGGACAGACTTACCGTGGGCAGAAACCACCAGCCTAGGATGGAAAGAGTGCCGCTAGACATGATGGCGGCACTTGGGTGGAAGGAGGCAGATTATATAGGAGCAGTGGTGCAAAGAATAGCTAGCAATTGGTGGACAGGCGCAGAGAACAACTTCTCTCAATGGTTGGCGATGGTAGATGCGATTGGGTGTCCTTTAAAGCCTATACTAGAGATAGAGCAGACAGAGCAGCTCCTTTGGACGGCGGGTTGAGACGTTGATGATGTCTGTGGGTTCAGGAAGCCAAGCCCAGCTAAACGATTTTGCCTAAGAAAGCAAGTCGAACTGGAAAAGACAAAGTTGGATCAACAGGCCAGACGAAATCGACGATGGATATGGTGCTAAGAGGACAAACAACGATAACGACGATGTCAGGGTGGAAAACAGATATGGATGGAGGGCCCCAAGTCTACTAATAGATTCGATATGACCAGAAGAACAGTTGTTCTTAATTCTCGCGTAGAGGCGCCAATGGCAGCGATAGAAAGCGCAGAAGTTTTTAGTAGGAAAAAAGAATCGTTCAGATGGCTTAGTGAATCGAGGGAGCAAAAGACAAAGATCGCTAACGCATGCCAGCCAAAAATATTAGATGCGATGCTGCATACAAGCTGTCTTTTTTTTTTTTTCTAGGGTGCCTTTTGTTTATTTACAGCATATGAGAAAGCTGGCTTTTACTACATATTTACAATAGGGTAGTGTTGGAGGGGTTGCGTTTTAGGTCTTATTCTGTTTAATTTCTTCAGTGTTTAACAGCCTGTTCTGTTCCTAAGCTCCTAGTACAAGCTACTACAAAAGACGATGACTAAGCTACATAAAAAACCACTTAAGCTCAACTAGGTCAAGCGAGTTGAGCTTTGATATCGTATCGAAAGCCAGGGTTATTCTCCCGATAGACCCTAACTTGATATGGGCCTGTCATCACTCAGAACACTTGACGGGCTGGCGGCTTGTTCTTCAGAATCTCATCGATTTCCGCGAGAATCTCGGGCGTCAGTTTGTCAACGTATGCAAGTGCCTCCAGGTTTTCCTTGACCTGCTCGACTGAGCTAGCACCCATGATAGCCGTGCTAACGTTCTCGTTCTTAATGACCCAGGCTAGCGCCAACTGGCCCAGCTTGCAGCCCAACTTCTGTGCAATGGGCTCTAACAAACGCACCTGATCGACGATACCGTCCCACTTCGACTTATCTGTTCGTTGCCAGAAGCCCTTGATGTACTCGACCTTTTGCTGGGCAAACCGTGAGTCGTCGGGAATACCACCGGCATTGTACTTGCCCGACAGCACGCCCTGGTACATGGGCGAGAAGACGGTAAGACCTAGGCCGACTTCACGGTATAGGTGGGCGTATTCGGACTCGATGCGCTCGCGTTGCAACATGTTGTATGCCGACTGCTCCATGACGGGGCCGATAAGGCCGAGCCGGTCTGCTACACGCCAAGCCTGTGCAATCTCGTCGGCATCCCATTCGGATGTGCCCCAGTAGAAGGCCTTGCCGCTATCAATTAGATAGTTGAAAGCTCGTACTGTCTCTTCGATCGGTGTGCTGCGGTCAGGCCGGTGCGCAAAGATCAGGTCGACGTACTCGAGCTGAAGACGTTTCAGAGAGGCATTGGTGGCCTCAATGATATGCTTACGGGACAGGCCTTTGTTATTGACAGGCGAGTCTCCGTGGGCTGAACCAAAGTAGATCTAGTAAAGTCTAGTTAGAATATGGCATAGATAGAACCCTGTATATAGCTTCTGTCTCTCTCTCTCTCTCTCTCTCTCTCTTACCTTGGTCGAGATAACCAGATCGTTACGCTTCCAGCCAAACTTCTTGATGGCCTCGCCCATCACACGCTCGCTTTCGCCAGCGGAGTAGCCTTCCGCAGTGTCGAAGAAGTTGACACCAGCATCATACGCTGCCTTCATGCACTCAAAGGTAGCTCCGTCGTTGACCTGTCCGCCAAAGGTGATCCAGCCACCAAGCGAAAGAACCGAAACTTGAAGACCAGAGCGGCCCAGAAAGCGGTACTTCATAGCGGGGACAGGGGATTCAGGCATTTTGTATTCGTAGCAAAATGTTGTTGTTTTAGTTTATGGTGTTGTAATCTGTATGGTGTTGGTTGGAAGAAAACAACCAGGACGACTAATTGTTCCTTTCACTGTGTTACAAATATATATACATATTTAGATACGAGCGCTGTGTCTTGCTTTACTAAGCCGCCTGCCTACCTACTACTGCCTTTTTTCCTTCTATTCCCTTATCTTTTGTGTGCTTTGCGCTTCTGTTGCAATCGTGCGGGGTGTTTTCAGCATTGTTTCTAGCTCAGTCCATTGCCGCCGAAGACTAAATTCCACCTGGCGTTGCATCGCATTGTCTGCAAGTGTTGAAGGAGTTATTACTCCGATCGGCTGGGAACCCCACTAATGAATATGGCGGCATTGACGATCGGCATCATGCAATTGTGCTTCTGAAAGGCAACAGATCCGCCATAAGTAAACATGATTAAGATGGATGTACACGGTTTAGCTGTAAGAGGTTTACAGGATGATAGAAAAGTACATTTTAGGGAGAAATATGGTGAAGGCTAAAATGCGAATCAATGTGCTATCATGACATCGCCAGTCGCATAACATGCCCGACTCTGTGGTGTCGTGCAACCAAAAAGAAACTATTACCAAAACAAACATTACAGACTTCCCTTCTCATCTACTAGCATCTATCTTACTAGAAGTCGTTCTATCCGTCTGGCTAGGTTGACCATTGGAATGTCCACGTAGCGCCAGAATACATCTGCAACAGCAAACACTACAGGGCTCATGACCACAAGTCCGGCCATCCACGCAATGACCATTTGAGTCGGGGAGTAAAGACCGAAGAAACCGTTGAGGCCTATCGGGTCCTTTCCGGACGAGTATTCGGGCGTTCCCGGCTCTCCTACCGGACCTTCGCCGGCTTGACCCACAACACGGCGCTGAATAAGGTTGAGTACTGGGCCATGCACGATGTACATAGCATAGCTTACACGACCCAGATATTGCGAGAAACCATTGTTGAGGAACCCTCTGGCCCAGTCCAGCTCGCCGATAGCCCAAACAACAAACAGTCCAGTCAAACTGAACCAAAACTTTTGCACCGCACCATAACCGTTCGCAGCGGACTTGCTAGGCGTTAAGTCGTGTAGAGTCTGGAAAAAAGGCGTCATATCACGCTCCAGGTTCGGCCAGCCGTTGAGGTAGAAGCAGAAAGTAAGCGTCACGGTGAAGAAGATGGTACGTAGTAGAGTGCGAAGTGGGCGTATCTTGGCATTGGCCTTCTCTAGAGACACAGGCGCAAGTCCGTTCTTAGACAAAGTATCGCGCAAATGAAGCTCAGCCATGAAGATGCCAGAGATAAACTCGAAACCAGCCCAGTTTCCACAGGCCTGACAGTAGATGGCTAATGCAGGAATAAGTAGAAGACGTATGTTAGGCTTAACAATAGCCAATGGAATTAGAAAGATGAAAACAAGCATAGAGTGAGCAAACTCAATGGGAATAGTCCACAGGTGCACGTCGTAGCTAGGGAGCATGTCTCGTTCCCATGCCCATGGCCAGCAAATCTGGTTACCCAAAGTCCACAGCCAGTTGTATACTTGCTCACTCAGAGTAGGAAAGGGTGTCCAAAGTAGGTTCATCTGTAGCATGACCATGATGAGAAATGTAGAGACAACGCATGGCCCAAACAAACGAATAGGACGGCGAATGATGGAAGAAGCTACAGCGGCATACGCCTTGTCATACTCGTTTTGGTGGATATGTCGAAGAGGCTTCAAAGATAGTGCAAATCCGGAAATGATGAAGAAGATGTGGACCATGGGACGGCCAGAATAGATGAGACGCATATACGGGAATTGGATCCAAGCCTTGGGTGCCTCTTCGCTGTAGTAGTAGCGACTGATATGGTAGTGGTTGTCCTCGGTGTAGTGGCAGAAGTAGACGAGTAAGCAGGCAACACCGCGCAGACCGTCAAGATATGAAGTCGGGTGTAGCTTATACTTTTTTGGCCCAGCCGGATCTATGCGGTCGGAGATGAAGCTGGGGACCAAGGCCGTCAACAGCCTATTCGTACGGAACCCCATTGTTGGCGAAGTTTGAGTAAAGCTCACAGAGCGTGGGATATCTAGTCGTGTTCAGCTCTTGAATAACGCTTCAATAACGAGTGGTGTGATGTTGCTACAGAAAACCAGGTTCGTTAGTATGATAAAGTACTTCGCATTGCATTTAGACAAGATCTTTGTTCAGTTAAACGATGTTCGAAGTATGTTAGATAAGCGGGTGTTAGGCAATTGTGTTCTAAAACGCATCTAATTACGCATCTAAGCTCGTATTCGATACTTTCAAGAGAGCTAGCAATGCTTGTGATTGTGCGTCGTCTAGAATCTGGAATTGGCCGCGATGAACATCGAAGATATCACAAGGAAGCCACACAAACAACTCGATATGTGTACATACCTTCAATTAGAGCGTAGATTGGATATGACGCTGTGTTAAGCCCAACGACAAGAAACAAATCAAAGCGATGGAAACGCTACAAGATGCAGCAAAAGAGAAGAAGCGCCGTCAATGGAATTTTCAATTACAAATGGGCTCAGTGAAAGAAGAGAAAAAGAAGGCAACAAAGTCAAGAAATGGAGAAACAAATAAAGTATCTACAAGTCTAGAATTCTGAGGCTGAGATAAAAACAAAGAAGAATAAAAAAGGAAGGAGAGAGCTGTTCTGGTTGTGTTGAGGAAGGAAACAGGGAAAGGATCCAGGTTCAAATAACACAGATAGGAGAAAGGTAGTAACTGCAACTCATACTTTTTGTTTACAATATACGTACTAGTAATAGAATGATAGTTAGACGCCGCAATTACTTGCTTCATATCCGTTTATACGGCCAGTGTTCGACCAATTCAGGGCAGTTACTACACATTATTTGCTAGATGGCCCGTTGTATAAGTTGTTGTAACGGGCTACTTTTTTTTTTTCTGTTACAAATATCTGTGCTGCCAAGTCTGCGTTCACACCCCTTGTGCCGTCATTAAACGCAACGCAGCATGTAGACGAAAGAAGAATTACATGTATCTGTCGTTACATAGATTGATAGATATCTACTGAAATTGCCGCCGTTATTTTGCTATGCCTCGCTTGTTTTAGGTGAATTATAGTTAGTGGTCGGCTGCATATTCCAGGGGAGCCTTGTGTTGGAAATAGAGAGGTAGAGAAACAAGACACAAAATATTATATTACATAGTAGTAAGAGTGGTTGGATTCACATTAGCATGCCTATGTTTTATCTAGAGTTTCTTTATCGTTATATATTATTCTATCAGCACATATGTATGTGTGTGCTATAACAGTCCTAATCTTTACACATGTACTATTGCAGGCTTATAATAGTTTACTGGGCTTTGACTTCAACTCTTGTACGCTGATCTTTGATTATGTTGGTGCTTTCCTTGTAAGGATTGTTTCAAAACGGACAGAAACGCATCAAAATCAAACACAAAATAAAGCAGCCCAAAACTAAGTCATTACTTGCACTGCCCCCTCTAAGAAAATGATTAATTTCTTACCTGTCTCTACATGGATTTGTCGTTATAACTAACTAGTTGTATACAGTAAAAATACCGCATCTTGACACCTATTGGTGTTCCAATTCTCTTCTTCTACAGCGTCGTTCATGATTCGATCGTCCATAAGACAATCACTTGCCCTAAACAACAATGTTCTCCTTGACTTGATCTACTCGATTGCCGTACATTAAGCAAATTTCGAAACGCGCCGCCCTGTCTAATCGGTGTAGCTGTTTATTTCTCTCCTTCATTCCCATATATTTCTGTAGCCAATACAAGCCCATTCTTCTTCCGTCTCAAGTCTCCATTCACCGCTTTGATATCACTGTTTCTTGTGAGCAGAACATCACAGCCCTCTCGTTAGAAGCCAGGAAACTCTATATGGTGCTTTTACCATACACAGTCCTTCTCCATATTCAAGCTATGCCAGATACTGAAAGGCCAGAGCTTCTTTTGTAGCAATGAGCACCACTCTTCCCGTTTGCTGACTAACTGCCAGCTGGGATTAGCCCCAGTCCTACAGGACAGAGGTCGCATTCCGTCAAATTAGATGAGGTGATTTCAATGGGGATACAGACCCTCTAACCTCCCTTCCGTTTTTTCACCCATCCTGTACTTTCTCCGGGGGGTGGATGGGCTCAACTCGCCAAGTATTAGAACTAACTGGAGAAAAGGCTTGCTTAGACTTACAGTTTGTGTTATCAAGCAAACAAACTTGATCACCGACGCTATTCTCTCAATTTGCTGATGTTCTAGAGAAAACGATTCCCTTTTAGCTGCCTATAGACGATATATTGTCTTGATACTAGCATGAAGATCACATATATCCATACTACATGTATCAGAACCTTCACTGACTACGCCACTTGTCAACCATCTTTAGTCAGGGGCCACACAAGTCTAGTGGCCAACATCGCCCGGCTTGTTCCTAAGACTATTTCCCCAGGATTCTCAACTCGCTCAAAGGGACTTGTCTAACCAACTAAAGATCATCGAATTGACCAACCTAACTCCAGTTCAATTATCCTGTACTAGATTATTGAGTTTTCAAAACATCTCAAGATGCAGGTACATACATATGTACTAAACCATCAGCATCGGTCAAGGTGGGGCTTACACTTATACATAGGTATACATATGACAAGGTCTATTCGGCCGTTTGAAGCTTCAACAAAATTTCAGGGCTGATGATGATTGATCTATAGTTAATCGTGGTCTCCATAGATGGCTAAACTTCAGCTAAGCTTCAGCTTACATACGTGCCTTACTGTTCTGGTATGCCAAACAAAGTAATGGAACGCTAGGGCTTTTTTCTTCTTTTCTATTTCCTTCTTTGTACACTGGCAGCTTCACAACATGCCAAGACTTTGTACCATCTAAGGAGGACAAGCATCATATACAACTATAGATATACAATATGTATGTATGTAGATATACCAGAAGTTAAACTGAAAGATCTAAAGTTGTATTAGAAACCGTTTTACATATACATGTAGAGTTCTTGGGACCGAACCAGGAAGTAGCTTCTGTAAGTTTAAAACTCAAGACATGACAACGTATCTACGTATCATACTACATAATATACTCATGCCTATAATGGACGGCCAACAGGACTGCTGCTGGTAGTGGCTTGCCTTCATAGACGTCCCTTACATACTGCTGTCATCAAATCATCGTGTTAATTATACGCCATGAATGAGGGATATCATTGTATAATTACATCCCTACAAGTACTATAATCGTATCTAGCTCAAACATCCAATCCAACGCCATGCTATAAAACCAAGAAGAAAACAAACACTATGGCAAACACCAACATCCTATATCACATTCAACGTCTCCTTTGTGGACCACTGCTTTGCTTTACCTTGGCTCGCTTCGATTCAAAATCAAAGTTAAGTGGCATATCCATATCCAACCTTGCGCCAAACCCTAGAATTCTTTCATGATCGACATCCAACTGTTGCTGCTGTTGCTGACCATTATTGCCCTCACTCTCCTCATCCTCATCCTCATCACTATCATAATCCAGATTTCTTTTCAACCCCGTACGAACATTTTCTGTACCCATCTTCTGTTCCTCTGTCGTATAGATCTCCGAAGCCTCTTCAGTCGCATACTTAGCAACCCGCTGCGTCAACCACGAGCTAATATTCGACCATTTCTCACGCAACGCCGCCAGATCTTCGGGTGGGATATCCGCCTTTGCTGACGCCACTGTGACATTCGTGGGTACGAATGGAGGCGCGGAGGCGTTAGGTAGAGGGTTAGGGTTATCTACACCGTTGGGAAAGGTCACGATGGCGCCCCGCTGACGCCCGGATTCTACAAGCTCTTCGACTTCGGGCTCGAGTTTCTTGCGTAGTAATTGAGTGAGCACGTGTTCGTAGGTGCGCCCAGGATAGTTGGTGCTAGGGTGGACAACGAGACGATGGAAAAGGTCGCTGTTCTGATCGATCAGCTCTTGGATGGAACTAAGGTCTTTAAAGATGATTGTTTCGGTTGCGAGGAGAGATTCCCTGTGTCGATGAGGGCTTGTAGTTAGCAATGCGTGGAAATCGGATAGTTTTGGTAGCTTGTACGTTGCGCATATGTGACGCTCAAGAGATGTACACGTACAGACTAGGCAGTGGATTTCTATTCCGCACGTCTGTTCCTAAGCTTCCAATGCTGTTTGAAAGCTGGAGGAAGCGTTGGCGCGCCTGATCAAGAGCTCGTAGCTCTTCCGGCGTAACCTTCAATGACGCCATGTTCGTTATCTGCGCTTGTATGTGATTTATCTTAAAACGTTGCTTGACTGAGCCGCGAATGTATAAGTCGTTTTACGGTCTCTGATTGGCAATGCGAATGGGCTTTTAGATGCAACTTGATAGTCGACTTCAAAAATGAAAAGTCGGAGGCAAACGCAAGGCTGAGGAAATGAATCGAAGCTCTAGACAAAAGCTTACATTCTGTCAATCACGTTACATCAGAGGCGAGACTTAATCCTGCAAGGCTGAAAAAGCATGTGGTTGCATCATAGTGGGGTAAGTTCTACATTCAGAGGGTTGCAACTCGCAATATAACCCTAAAGAAAGTATGTATGTATGTATGTAATAGGACAACCTTACGACATCTACTACGGAATTGACAACAATTAGAAATATTGATTTTTAATCGTATATATTTACATATGATAAGAAAAGTAATGATACGACTATATAGATATGCCTGATCCGGTTTTCTTACGCTTGTAATCATACGTAATATGTAAAAGAACTTATTTCAAATAACCAGCTAAAAAAAACCCAAAATAAAACACGCTTGCTGTGTGATTGTGTTGCGATGTATCAAAGGAAATAAACCCAAAAACTTAAAAACAACATGTCATAAAAACGTACAGAAGAATTGTCGAGTTCTTCAAGCACGGCCGTAATAACGGTCAAGTTCACGTCCGTATTTATCGACAGCAGGGAAACGGGCGTAGCGTTCAAGGTCGTCAAGATCAGTCTGTGATCTGATGTACTTGGTGCGGCCATCATCCGAAGGGTTGTGATCCCAGCTAGTGAATTTACCACGTGTCAGCGCCGACCAGACGAGACGTCTCTTGCGCTGTGAGAGAAGAACCTGGCGGGTGATGTCCTCAAAGTCCCACTTCTCGGCGGTCTCCTTCTCAAACTCGATGAGTTTGTTCAATGCCTCTTGCAGTTCGGGAGTAACAGCTCCTAGCTTCTTGAGACGATGGACAAGGTTGACTGTCTCAAGAGGGTCACGGGCAAGGTTGTATAGCTGAGTTTCGTCGGCAGGGCAGTAGACAAACTTCCATTCCTTATCTTTGATCATCATCAAGGGCTGGATGGTGCCCTCACCGGTGTACTCAG
Source organism: Davidsoniella virescens (assembly GCA_001513805.1). NCBI lineage: Eukaryota > Fungi > Ascomycota > Sordariomycetes > Microascales > Ceratocystidaceae > Davidsoniella > Davidsoniella virescens. The sequence continues at coordinate 80,127 of LJZU01000137.1, forward strand.
CATAAACCTTTTCATCAGCACCAGTTCCCTCGCAGTGCGGGATCAAAGAATGGCCATCGAGGGGAAGCTCGGCCATAGGCTTGGTGCCTGCTAGATCACACATGGTAGGAAGGATATCCATGGTAGAAACATTGGCAGTGACGCGGTGAGGTTCATACTTGTCGGGGTGGTAAACCAATAGAGGAACACGAGCAGATGGCTCGAAATAGTTCATCTTGTACCATAGACCACGCTCACCGAGCATGTCACCGTGGTCACCACTGAAGACCACAATGGTGTTCTTCTCAAGCTTGCACTTCTTCAGGGTGTCTAGAAGCTTGCCAATGCAGTCATCGACATAACTGACGGCACCATAGTAGGCCCTGCGGGCACGCTTGATTTGATCGTCGCTGAAGTTCTCATCCCAAAGATCGCAGACCTTAAGTAGGCGCTTGCTATGAGCATCCTGTTCCTCTCGGGGAATTTTGACCTTGGGAAGGTCAATATCAACACCTGCGTACATATCCCAGTACTTCTCCTCAATAGTGTACGGGTCGTGGGGGTGAGTGAGAGAAACAGTAAGAGAAAAGGGACGACTGTCCTCGCCTTGGCGGACGTGGTCATAGAGATACTGTGTGGAGCGGTACATGACTTCTTCGTCATAATCCAACTGATTGCTGCGTACGCAAGTGCCTGCTTGATGAATAGACGAAGCATTGTGGTACCATTCTAGACGAGTGTCGGGCTTGTCCCAGTTGACAACCCAGCCAAAGTCACCTGGGTAGATGTCACTGGTCAGACGATCCTCGTAACCATGCAGCTGGTCGCCAACAAAGTGCATTTTGCCAGCCAGAGCAGTGTGGTAGCCCTGCATACGCAGGTAGTGAGCGTAAGTGGGCACATCGCTGCTAATCTGAGTGGCGTTGTCAAAGGCGCCGATCTTCATGGGCAGCAGACCAGTGATCATGCTCATACGGGACGGTGCGCACAGAGGCGACGGGCAGTAAGCAGAATCGAACTGAACAGACTTGGCAGCAAGAGCATCGAGGTTGGGGGTCTTTATTTGAGAGTCTGGGTTATACATCTTGAGGAAGGGCGCAGACAGCTGGTCGGCCATAATGTAAAGGATGTTATAGGGCTTGGATACCTCAGTAGTGTCACTTCCAGGAGCAGAATCTGGAGCAAGGAAGCCATTGCCGCTCAAGATAGAGGCGTCGGCGCCATCCAATGGTGATGGTGGCATGGAGTTGAGGTCAGGGGCCATGGTAGTAGTTATGATGTGTGATAATGAGGATGTATGAGGGAGGTAGAGAATAAAGATATGTGTGATCAGTGGAGTTGGAAGACAACGTAGATGAATTTAGCTGAAAAAGGGAACCTAGTTTCTTCTATGCAGAAAAGATAACGAGATCAGAGGGTGAGGGTGAGATCGAGACGCAATGTTGATGCTGATGCTAAGAGTGGTAGACGGACGTCCAACAAGGTCCGGAGACACGAGAGCAGAACAATAAAAACAATGGGCCCTGTACAAGTTTAGGCTGACGGAAGAATGAAATATAGCAATAAGCTGAAGAAGGTGGTGAGAATGGAGACAGAAGGTATAATGGGATGGGGAGTGGAAGTAGAAGAAAACAAACAGGACAGGCTTGATTTCGATGCTGGATTGTAGAAGAGAAGGAGAGAAACAAAGGACGAACAAAGGACAAGACGTTAAAAGGGTCTAGTCTAGGGCTTCTTATAGTGACAAGTAATAGATAGATGGCGGAGTTGGAGTTGCCCTTGGTGAGCAAAAAAAGATAACACCTGGGTAGTATTGATAGCCAGCGTATGATAGGGGAATATGCGCGGCAGTAGTTTGCTAAAAAGATAGTGCGAGATATGGCTTATAGACAGTGTGGTCGGGTAGCGTGTAAAAAAAAGAGCCGGCCGGGGGGTGTATAGCGGATCTTGTATTTTTGGTACTAGGTAGTATTAAAGAAGGTTATAGTTGTACGTTATAGTTGCTATAAGACAAATTTAAGCAAATAGACTAGTGCCGAGCTAGATGGGGTATTTGTTTTGTTCGTAGTTCCCGGCATGAGTTTAGTATTTTCTTTTCTTTGGCTAAACAGAAAGCTTCAATGGGCTTCAAGCAAATATAGAGAGATTAAGAGAGTGGAAGCGAAGCTGAGAGAAAAGAGGAAACAGAGACTACAGGAGCAAGATCTAGATGTAGCAGGACAGGCGAAGGACGAGCTGATCTAGCAACAAATTGGTTGGGGAAGTACATTAAACTTAATAAACAAACGTGTGTATGGTGGTACGAGGCAGGCCTAGATGAAGTCAGAAGGTGGAAAGAACGAAGAAGAGCAGGAGAAAACTTAAGGTTCTATACTGTCCCCCGGCGGGTTTTATTAAGAACACCAAACTCGGGGCCAGCAGCATTCATGATGATGACGGGAGTGATGGCAACAGTCTTATATGGGATCTGGTGAATTTCTAAGCCTAGATGACACAATTTCTTTCGCAAGACGCTCTCAAAAGCACGCCTTCACGGGGCCATGGCGAACAAAGTAACTACTGCTAGAGGGAATGCAAACCCGAAAGGCGTTTGGATCTGGGTTATTGGGTCCTATGCCGGAATAGGCAATTGACGCCATACGTGGAGATTCTGTGTTAATTTATCAGATCGTTGGTGGTATCGTGATGCGCCTACATAGTAATTTATTTGATTGCTTGTTTGTCCACTGACTTTCTTGTTCTCCAGGCGTTTCAGGTGCTTTGCTGACCTGAAGGCGTGCTTTTTTATGAGGCTGATTTTGTCACCATCTCCATTTCCATTGCAAATCCATCAGTGCCCGAACTACCGATTGTGGAAATTGAAGTTACAAGACCAAATGTTTACAACTACATACTGACTTACTGAGTAGGAACCCGGGGTCTGTCGGCCACCCACTAAAAACAGAAAAGCGGTCAGAATAGTGCCCGCGCACTAGTAATTGTGCCAGATTGTGCCATCACCGCCCAATCGGCGTCTTCCTGTAGTCTTTTGTCTCTGTCGTTTGTGTCTTTGGACTCTTTCTTGCCACACAATGAAAGCGGCGATCTTGCCTGTATTATTCATCAGATCTTTTTCATTGTGGATTGTAAGCCGGCGTTCTCGTATTTTTAACTTTATCAGCAATATCCTGTCTGCAGTGAGATCCAGCCAGCCTCTCGCTAGACCTGCAGTAACAGATAATAGGGAAAAGAATAAAGATATGGATATTACAGGCTTATATTTCCCTTTTTTTCAGCTATCCCCGAGACAGGATAACGTGGCTAGTCAAAGCTAGTACATAGTAGATATCATCTACACATTATAGTCGGACAAGCTGGCTGGTTGACAGTATGCAGATAGCGTGATTCGTGCAACTGATGTTGCGATATCAGCTGCAACGACGACGATCCTCTATCAAAGCCCCTGCGCGCTCAAACTGCAAGCAGTGGTGATATATATCACAAACTCTCAATTCTTATAGCAATCGATGTCGTTCTTTCACATTCTCTATCACATGCTATTTTGGTTACCAATTTTTGCTCCACTGCGACATTGTTGTCAACAAATAATGCAGGTTGAATCATGACTTTGAGGGGGGTTGCAATAAGGGCCCGAATCACATGTCAAAAAAAGAAAGCCTTAAATAGAGAAAAGAAACCAGCAGTCGTCAAAATGCTGGGGAGAGATCGTCAAATGCATGCATAGAAAAAAAAGTTGTTGGGGATGAACATGGATGTTGCCATGGACAAGCCAAGCAATAGAGACTAAAGTTGTATGAAGGTAGTATTCAGTGAAGTCATAACCCACATCAATCACAGCTACAAACCAATAAGACAAATACCTTCTTCTCAGCTGTGTTGTTCCCCGGAACAAGCCAAGACACTTAAATGAGGTTATCAGGTAAATAGTAATACACATTGACCAGCTAGAAAGACCATCAATGCTCAACCTCATTGGCTTCTTATCTATTAATATTAATACCGATATGATACAGTCACAAGCCAAATCCGATTGCCTAAGCCAGGCCTGGCTAGCTGTGGATAGACACTTCTGAGCACAATATCAGATCTCCATTTTATGTCATACGTAGATAGAAGTCTAGACTAGGGACCAGCCAGCCGTGATTTTTGTCGTTGTGTATCTTTGTATTGGGTTTTGTGTATGAGCCAACAAGCGGTGAGCCTTACTGTGTGATGCTGATTTCGACGACTATTTGGTGTCTAGCGAAGCTATGCGCTGTTGTGTGATGACTGTCCATAAGGGATACATCCGTAAAGATTAGGAAGACGGACCTCTATAGAGACACAGTGGGTGGCATGGATGGATCTTTGGGCATAGAGCCACCGTCGTCGTGATGAATAGAGAAGATTCGCTTGCGTTCTTAACCATGTCATGTCCAGTCGCACGCCGTAGAATCAGTATGTACCAAATATTAGTGCTTGTCGGACAGATTGTTTCAAACATGACATGAACATACCGCATGATAACAAAGTATCCGGCGTGGCTTTTTGCTTAGCCTCCGGTGCTAATATTCCTTGAGGGTATTCCTGGGTCGTTCCGCGTTGCAGATAATACAACAACCCCGTATAAGAGACGCTATGTAGCAGTTGTATAAATGCAAATAGTACATGCAAATAGACGGTACAGTACAACCAAGTACTGCTTTGGGGCCACTGCCTCTCCATGATTGGCCTATATGCCGGTGAAGCTACTGCAGGCTGGGTTACATCGACACCATTCCGGTCACCCTTCCCAAAAGAACTTTCAAGGAATTTCAAAGACACTGTTTATCTATTTACCATGAGAACTCGAGAGACAACAAGCCGACTTAAACGCTCTATGGCCGAACATATGCAATATGCTTCTATCGGTGGAATGCATCTAACTAGGCATACTGTGTCACAGCCGACACCTTCGAGTTGTCTCTTTCTCTTTGCATGGGATTCCAGAGCCTGAATCAAAGAGACCAGGAAGAGAACACGCTGTTTACTGATACCTTTTTTGCAGTCGCTCCTGGAGGGTGGCCTGGTGTTGCATTTGATGGAATCCAAGTCCAATGCGGGCTATCAGAAGCACAATTTCTTGTTGCAACAAATCTTGTCCGTCCCGGGAAACCAAACAACACGACGTGCATTGAGCCGCTGCAGCCACTGAGAAAGAAGCCCGGAGGTGACATAAACACTGTACATGATTCAGGCTAGGCAGATATATGTGTCTTTACATGTATGTAGTTATGTGGATATAGATGCACGTAACGTCCTGGACGCCGGCACATCCAATATATTACATATATTTCTGTCTCGACCAGTCCCTAAACAATGTACGATGAACAACAGGGAAGAAAAGACGTACAACGCGTAGTCCAGCCAAACAAAGTAGCCCGGACGATTAGGATAGCAAGTCCAGACGAAGTAAGACCTTTTCTTTACTCGTGGATTTCCTCTCCTCCCGTGTTGCATAAAGAAGACGAAAGAAACCCCCCCCCCTCCCCTTAGGCTGGCCTCAAAGACAAAACACAAGACCAGTCAGCCTGAAAGGACTGAGAAACGAGCATGAGAAAAAAAAACGGCTAGTGATAATCTTGTCCTCCAACGGACGTGAAATTGAGAGAAGTTGCCTCTACAACTCGCATTCCTCCAACACATATATTGAACATCACGAGATGGGGTCAAGAAAGATAATATATATAAAAGAACCTGTCCTGCCGAGTCCGAACCCAAACGAACACTAAAAAAGTTACGCGGACATAGTCTGATATTATCAAAGAAATAAAAATAAAGATAGAAATAAAAATAAAAAAAAGACAACACCAAAGGGGGAGGTTCGTTTGCTTGCCCTAAAGAGAATGACCCCGGAGAAAGGATGAGAGTGAGTTCTCTTTGAAGAGCCTGTTTTGCTTTATCTATTTATTGTCGTCGTCTTCGTTTGCTTTTGTTCGTTCGTCTATGCTTTTTTAGTTGAGTTGGCGAACCATTTTTGATATTAGTCATACAAACAGAAAATATAGAAGAATTAGAGAAGCCAACCGGGCTAGACCGAAGGAATCTTTTAGAAGAATGCTTAATTTTACCAAAACTATCCAAGTCACACGAGGCAAGCAAAATCCATAGTCTTTCTTGTACCAAGCTTTAGCGTTGTTTTCTATCTTTCGGTATTATCTTCTTCGTGGTCTCTTCTAGCCTTTTTGGCAAAGAGCGATCGAAATGCTGGTCTGGTCCAAGAAAAACCTCTTCTTGTTTAGATATATGCATCCTCTTTCCTCATTTTCTGTACTAGGTAGCAAAAGCGATATACAAACCATCGTGGCATCTTTTCTACCTAAGGATGAACGAAAAAAAGGAGACGAAGATAGTACACCATAAACAACACCAACACAAACTAAAAGCTCCCCCCTTCTTTTTTTTAATCATCTGGGACCCTTGTCCAAAGACAGAAAGCTTATTCGTCACGCCAACTTATAGACTGTCCATCTTCCACATACTAACAATTTCAAACCAGAAGTCGCATCAAAATCAGCTTCGTCTGCCAACACTCCGGCATACACAAAGGCCCGTCCGAGGATCTGTCTAATAACAGGCCCCTTGCGTTCATTATACATAAACTTGGCCTCGCCGCTCTCGCGCCATGCACGCATCGTCTCCTGCTTCGTCGTCTCGTAGAGTGCTCTATCAGCCGCGCCCTCCTAGATGTGTAAATAGTCACGGAAGATGCAATGGCGCAGTGGTTCCGGTGCTTCAGGCCCGAAGACGTGTGTATTGGCATAGTAGTTCTCTGCCGTAGTCTGGTCAACAACATATTCGGCGTTACCCTGATGTTTGACGTCTGTACGGGCTGATATCGCTATCGTCACTAAAGCTTCAAAGGCTATATGCCATCGTATAGATGAAGGTATGATGGTCAGAGGCGTAGGAACTTTACGGTGATCCACACGATCGAGATCGGCCGTAGCATCATAGTAGTTCCATAGTAGATCTTAGCGACTAATGGATGGGCCAATATAACTTCCCGTAGATGTCGATATAAATGCATCAGTCGGCGTGGCAATAGACATGTTGTATTTTTGATTTGTAAATGTTGTGTAGACATGAGATTGTTGAGATATATGGTCACGATAATTACACCCTATATATATATCTACATATCGGCAGCTGTAGTATTCAGTATCACTGTAGCACGCTAATTCACGGCACGAATGTTTTCTATTCTACTATGTATTTAACCGACTTGGTCTATATTACAACGCAAGGCTAAAGCTCTTAGAATGTGTACTAGAAAACAACGAATAAACTAAACTACATAAAAAATCATCCATAGAGAAATAAAAGGCCGGGTATAGCCAACATCTTCTCGGGATGAATCATCAATTAGAGACTGGAAATAAGACATTGAAATGATCCAGGATATGAAGCAATAAATCCAGAAACAAAATGATAAAACGAGGCGTTAACACATATACAAGTAGAAAATCGAATCATCATCGCCTCTTCTTCACCTCCCAACTTCTTCTATCTTCCTTTCAGTCCAAGAACAATAGTAGTAATGATCCCCTAATAGTGGCGAGAGCACTCGCTCTAGATACACAGATAAAACAAAATGAACAAAAAAAATGGGAAAATGAAAATAGAAAGAAGGACACAGACACTGTTGCTACCATTTTTCCAACAACCCGGAAATACACCTATTTCACACAACCTTCCGCCATATATAACAAAAAAACGCCTCAAGAAATAGAAGGTAATCAAAACCAAAACCGAAACGAATCCCCAAAACAGATAACAAATCAGATATCAAAACCAGAGTCCTTTCCCAATACCAGAAAAACAAAAAATCATGCAGAAAACGAACCAAGAGAATCGTCTCCTCAAGCTACCGAAATCTACGACAAGAACAAGGAAACTCATAAGACACATATGGAATATATAGCTCTGATTGGTAAGAACCAATAGGCTTTGCTATCCACATACCCAAGACTAGTCAACACCGTATATCATCGCCCTTCTTTTCCTGCAATGATAGGTTCGAACCATAGACATCACGAGAGAGAACAAAAGACATACATCCCAAGTTTCCGATAGAAAACTTACTCTCCACTCAGCCATCAAACGGGATAGTTCTACTATCTTACTTGTTTTACTGCGTGCGGTAAAACTTCTTGTACAAAAGATGTAGCAGCAGATTGACGTTGAGCTTCAAGCTGCCCTCAAACAGGTTCATGAACTGGTGTGACTCGAACTGCGCCTGTAGAAGGTCTTCAATATGCACTGTTGCTGATGCGCCAGGGATCTGAACGTGACCGCGGAGGCCCTCGATAGAGAACACGCCTACTTCGTCACACGAGATAGTCATGTTGATGCGGTCCCAATCGCGATCGGCTACGCCATTCCAACCAACAACCACGCCCTTCTCATTCAACTGGCGCACGCTATATTTGTACGAGCCAAACTTAGGGACACGACCGCTTCGCTCCAGCTCACGCTGGTGGTTGTATTGCTTAGTGAATGGAAGTAGGAAACGCTTCTTTCTATAATGGATGTTAGTGATCGAACGAGATAAGAATCGTGCAAATGCTGCAACGCATATCTATATTTTACGTACCCTTTCTTGTTTTGCAGAGTTTTCATTGCTTGTTCGATATAGTCGTCGTAGCTCTTGCGCTGTTGCTCTAGGTACTTGGCCTTCTGATGGAGATTGGCTAGTGTCATACGGACACCTTCTAACTCACGCTGACGCTGTACTCTACGTCGACTCTTGGTGCGGATATCCAGGGCAATCGCATTAAGAATATCCTGGTAGTAATTGTGCTTTGATATCCGTCCCATTTGTTCCAGACGTACAACATTCTCGAGTGCCATGCGCTTAAGCTCGTAGTAAGACATGCGGGTGACGTCCATCATGTTGGCATCGGAGTAGGCGCCGCGGGTACTCGATTTACCGGCAAAGTCCTCCTCAAGAAGCATCAGCCACTTTTGGTCGTCCTCTGGGGTAATCGGCTTGACAAGGATATCCATGAGGTTGGCACCTTGTTGGACACGAATGATGTATAGTACACAACGCTTGGTCTCCATAAAAAGCGTCTTGATCCGCGCCTCTGGGTCATCGACATCATGCAGCTTGGGCGTCAAAAACATTTGGATGTCTGACTTTCCGGTAGCAGTCATCTCGTTTTCGTTGGTCTTAGCACTGCCCAGCTCCTGCATGATCTCGCGGAGCACGTCGTCGCGGTTGGGGCAGATGGCTTGAAGCTCACTAGCCACCAGTCCGTGGATGGCGAAGATATCTGCCATCTTGATGTACAGCGTAGGCTTGTTCTTGGCATATAGGTCGTTGAACTCGTCGATATCGAACGTGCTCTCCGCATCAGCCACGTTCATGAGCTCACTGGTGATAATCAAGAGACGGTTAATCGCATCTTCAATGAAGTCGTTCAGAGGCTGAAGATAGATGTTCTCTCCGCCAAACAGACGACCAGAAACAATTTGGCTCAGCACCTTGGCAATCTCCGACAGGTTGCGCTTCTGTAAGGGTCCAAGAGTCCGTTCAATAACACCAAAACTCTCGGGACTCAAGACAGCTGGCTGGAGGTAGAATTTCCAGATCCAAGCAGTGACAGCGCCCAGAATAACATGCTTAGGCTCCTGTGTGAAACGCATGGATAGAGCTTCAAAGGCCTGGCGACACATATAACGAAGGCCATATGGCATACGGTGGAGTTGCTCCTCGAAGGCAACCAGGTACTGGTCGCATATCTCACGAAGATCTCGCATGTGGTCAATAAAGAGGTCACGAGTCTCTGGATCTTTGATGGCGATCTCACGAGGCACGTCGGGGTGGCGGAAGCTAGGTTGGCCGGTGCGTAGCTCTTCATTGCTGATGGCTGAGCGGTAGATTTGCAAAGGATCACTCTCAAGATCCAGACCCGGATCGTCAATAACGTTCTCACGGATCAAGGGGCCGAGCAGGTCGCGCAGATACTTCCGATCTCGGGGAGAGCGCGCGTAGTTACCGAGCAGCTTCGCCCAGAAGAAGTTTCCGCGCAGAAAGTCGGGTAGGCCGATGCAGGCCTCGATCTCCTCTTGCATACCACGAGCTACAACTTTCAGAAGATAGTACTCTTCACGACGCTTCTGGGCATATCCAAACAGGCCCATCATGAGATGCTCCATGCGCTTACTTTCCTTGTCAGCAGTTCCGTGCTCTCGAATACGTCTAAAAAGACGAGCCAGGTACTGAGGCTGAGTCTGCAAGTTGAAGAAAAGCTGCTGGTACAGGTCTAGTTTCTTGCGGGAGTTCTTGTTGAGAGCCTTCAAGTCAAACTGGTTGGCTGAGCTCATGGTGGAGTTGGCGATCATGCCCATGGCGTGACCACCGTAGTTGCTTTGGTGGCGAATGACTTCATCTAGCGTGATCTTGTTCTTTACGAGCAGGGCAATCTTGATATCAAGCTGGTCGATATACTGTTGCAGCGACTCGTTCTGACGAACCTGCTGAACAACTGTCTTACGCATGCGCTCAAATTCAACTTCCTCGTTGAAGTCGAAATCGCTATCGTTCAGCAAATGGACAAAGTTCTTGACAGCATTGACGGGGGGGTTCTTGCCTTGGGTCAAACTCTTATAAGCTTCACCCTGGATCTTGGCGCGGACAAAGCTTTGGATCTTGACAACCTTCTCCATGTTCTCTTTGAAGAAACGCTTCTTCTCCTCGAAGCTAGCCCGAACAGCAAACGCCCGAGCACGGCACTGGAAGTCCAATATCCAACCCTCTTCATCTTCGAGTAGACCGATTATGTCGGCAATCTCGCCACGAAGCAGAGCAGCACGGGAGTGAGATTGAACGGTGACGACTTGCTCACTATAGGATCTCAGCTCCTCCATGAACTCCTTGTGCTGACGGCGGTAGATATGGCCGCGAATAAAGCCTTGAAGTTTCGTGATGATGTATGTTCGACGATCAAGCGCATCCAAATCCAACGCAATACTGCGACGTAGAAGCATGCCACGCCCAAAACCTTGTACCATAGTAAAAGCCTCAGCATTTTCCTCTAACGCAGCCTTGGTCTCGGCCACCTCATGACGAACAGCCACGGCACGGGCAATAGACTGCAGCTGACAAACATTATCAGAGTGCAAGGCAAGTTCATCCTTGGTAGCCATGACATGATCACGGGCAAGCTTACCCCGAAGCAGACCTTGGAGAAGAGTGATAGTCTCGGTGTTCTCGGCCAAAGCAGCCATTTGCACAGAGACGGCTTGGCGTGTGACTCCAGCACGAATGACAGACTGGAGTTGGCAGATTTTGTCCACATGGGTCTTTAGTTCGCCTTGAGTAGACTTGACGGCCTCTCGGGCAATCTTTCCACGTACAGCAGCCTGAAGTTTAGTGTATACAGGAGCAAAGCGATCAAGTTTAGCAAGCTGTCCCTCAACTTTGGCACGAGCTAACGCAGCTCTAGCAGTGGCCTGCAGATCAACAATGGCGTGCGTTTGCTCATGGAGTTGGCGTTGGTCATCGGAAATTTGCGCACGGACTTGGAGGCCGCGAATGGCAGATTGGAGCTTTTCAATGTTGCCGGAGGACATCTTTGCAGTCCGTTGCTTAGTAGATGTGTGGCTTTTGCGTTGCATAAATCCACGAGCAATGGACTGAATAGCGCGAACAGGGCCGGAGAAAGATGCTAGCTGGGCCTTGAGACCATTGACCTCATGGCGAAGTCTTCGAGCACGAATCATACTTTGCAGGCTAACGATTGCCGGTGCCATGCCATATGCAACTTCAGACTTGAGCTTGTTGAACTCTTTGCGAGCCTTGTTGGCACGAATAATGTTTTGTAGCTCCAAGATATCAGGCTTGAGGACATTGAGGATCTGGTTACGGCGGTTGAATCTGCGACGAACCAGATATCCGCGGATGTGGGTTTGCAAATTGATTGCAAAACGGGCCATATCAAGCTTGTAAGTGCTGATTTGACGAGAAAAGTCACCACGAATGCGTGATTGAAGGTCAATGATCCAGTCTTCATTGTCCCACAGAGTGTTCATGATAAGCCCCAACTTCATACGTTCCAGAGCACCACGTACCTGACTCTGTAGATCTAAAATTATAGCTTCATGTTCGTGTAGCTCGCGATCAATGCGTTCCTCCTCGGTCTCTTCAGGTTCCTCCTCCACACCAAAATCGGCTCCCATGTTTCCGAAAGCAGGCATGCTTACACCTAGCTTGTCAAGACCTTTCTGCATAGCTTCGAGCTCATGATGCTCAAACTCTAGTTGGCCGACAAGGTTTCCAATACGGAAATCGACGATCCCCTTGCGATAAAGAAGCCAACTCAATGCATGGATACAGTAAATGACTTTTGGGATGTTCTTCTTCTCATACAAATCGATAAGCTCGAACCGGAAGAGATCAGGAAGTTCAATCTCATCCAAGTATCTAAAGAAGATGGCAATGTTATCGGAGTGGCGGTATTGTAGTCGGTCATTGTGAAATACTTTGTAGCGGCGATCTGGGTAAAGTGAAATGACGATTTCTGCCAAAGTGACACCATTTCTCAGCTTCTCTTCAAGCTCGACAATGGGAGGGATGGGTTTTTGGATGATATCCTCGATCCACTCCTTTGCCTCACCGATATGACAGAGATATTCATAAGCCTGGAGGAACTGGCGCTGTTTGTCCATCCAGTTGCGATCGCCAAAGCCATAATTTCTGGCCTGTTTCTTAGGGCTATCTGCTCTAGCCAACCTCCGGCGACCTTTAAGGCCAATCACTTCTTGGGTGGGTGGCACAAAGTCCAGGTCTTCTGCTGACTCTGCAGTGGCAAGTTTTGACAATGTCCGCAGATGGCCAGTCGTCGACTTTCCCAGAACAGTAAGGTCGGTCTCAACAATACTATTGTGTATATGATGCGGTGATTGGCCAGGCGACATTACCCCGGCATTATGGAGGGCGTTGTTCGACGCATTTGTGTTAGGAATATCCGATCTTACAAGTGTGAGCGCACCTGGACGGAGGATAGCAGAGCGGGGGCTCGGGGTTGGCGATATCTCTGTTCTTGTGTTGAACGACAACTTTCCCATATCTGCGCTTATACCGCGGTCGTGTTGGTAAGAAGACTGCCGTGGGGGAGTAGTGGGTAGTGGCGGCGAGTTGAGCAGCGACGAAGAGTGAGCATGATGCAAGTTCGAATGTGTTGACGTCACATATGCAGGCCGAGTTGGTGATGTCCGTGACGGTGATGAGCGGGTTGGTGATGTTGAAGGAGATTGTGAAATATTGGACAGTGGCTGCAACTCTGGTGGCGGAGGCAGAGGGCGTAGAGACTGGCGAATGTTCCGGAATGGGTTGATCGTGTCCTGCTCGGCGGCCTTGTTGAACTTGTTGATGGTACTGCTGGTTGATGATCGTGGCATAGGAGAACCAGCGGCCTCGCTAATGCCTCTCCGATGGCCACTGTAGGAAGTGGCGGAGGGCGGCTTTGACGATGTGGACGACATCAATGTACTAGCTCTGCTGCTGCGGTCGGAAGCCGACGAGTAGCCGGACGAAGCGGTCGATGAGGTAGTCGATGAATTTCGGGATATGTAGCTGTTAGTGCTGCTGCTGCTACTGTTGATGCGAGAGGGAGAAGTAGACGATTTAGGAGCGGCCAGAGAACTATTAGAGTTAAAGTCCAGGGTTTGAGGCTGGCGCAACGGCGACCGAAACGCTGACATTTCTCGTAGTATTTTTTTAGGGCGATGGACAATACGATGATGCGATGTATATGAGAGTAAAGCGGTCGAGGCGATTCGATTCTACAGGGACAGAAAGAGGTTGCCGGGAAGCATATCCCAAGGTCTGGTAGCGGCCACCTGACAAGCAGGCTCTTGAGTCGAGGGGACAGCTGAGAAGCCGACGGACACAAATTGAATGGTGGATGAGGGGACTAAGCAGATTGGCCGATAAACTGAGGTCCCAATGGATGCGGGCCGATGGAAGCGAGAGCAAACAAGCAAGATGCAAAGTGCAAAGTGCGCACGCGAAGGGCGAGCACAAGAAGATGATGATTAAGCACTCTTTTTCTTGCAGGGACCGTCGATCTGATACAGTCCAGTAGGCCGAAGTAAACAGACGACTCAGTATGCTTCGAGCAGCGATAGAGCAATAGTCGACAGCATTCCCTTGGCAGGGCGAATATGAGGTGACAAAGTTCAAAGCGAGGAAGAAAATGATCATTACAGGGAAGCGAGCGATGGCCCAGGTAAAAGAAGGGTGGTACAATGTTTGTATCTTATTTTCTGCAAGGTAAACAAAGCGACGGTGGCGGCAAATATTTAGTGGGGAGCAACCAAAGCAAAGCAACGCTCAATGGACGTTAATGCGGGCTAACAACAATACAAATTGAACTAGAAATAGTTAGCTAGTTTTCAGTAGCTTGCGTGGGATCGGCATTTGATGAGCAAACAAAGGCAAAGCGCAGCGTGCCAGTCGGCCTGTATTATACAACTATATATGTCAAATAATGAGTTACGCCACAGAAACTACATGTAATGTTTGTAAAGACGGAAGGAAAGACAAGGCTGACGATAATGCGACAATGTTCCCTCATGAGACCACGACTAAAAGATGAGTCGACAACTCGTCTACTAAAACTAGTTTTTGTACTAAAAAAGTAACTGCGTGCGTTCACTATGCGTGAATGCGTGGGTTGTGCTCAGAACAGGCAGGAACCACGGTTTTGCAGTGGGCCTCTGTTCTTTCCATTTAAAAAATATGAAATCTTCAGTACCGCAAACCGGGATGGATATTACACGAACTGCAAAAGGGATTTCTCTTTCATGCTGTTGTTGCTGCAACTACCAGGGCTGGCTTGGTCTCGGGGCCATAATGTAACAGGCTTCTGGCTGCCGTTCTTTTTCCTCATCTTCATCTTTATCTGTACAAATATTGTTGGCGCTTGCACAAAGCGACATAGACGAAGCAGGGGCCTACCGTTTTGTTTACTCTGTTTCTTAGCTAGGATCAGCTACCCATTTCCGTAACGACAGCAACGTAGTCAAGTCTGTGCCTCACTTTATTCAGGCTTTAGAAACAAAACAGCCCGGCATCAGCTGCGTCAGCTGCTTGTTGCCAGCTGCCAGCTGCCAAGATACTCCATTATAGAGCCTCGAAGTCGATATGTATTACTGCCCCCAGTATCGTAATGTACCAGATATTCACTGATTAGCAAAGGCCAAAATCTGGCTATCATGATAGTGTAATATAAAATGCATACTCACTCTTACTCTTACTCTCAAAACAAGAAAGAAACTTGGAATGGTCGCTAGGCAATCAAATCGCCGCCATTTCTCACTTCTCTACATGTATATACTAATACATCCTAGGACGCCAACGCTACTACCACCACCACCGCCGATACCGAGCCATCACAATAGCACCAACTCCACCAGACCGCCTCCAAGTAACGCTCACACGGCACACCGCCCAAATTTCACCAAGTACTTGCTGCTAATCAACGGCTCAAGCCACCATCACTTCTCTCTATTTGTGACCATACAGCTCTATAATACATCCAATCTTATTTTCTCGATACTCATGGTACTAATTTTCATCTTTTTGTCACCAATATGATCTTCGCACAGCTAGACTTCACAAAGGTCTGTGTACATGATAAATTAACCCTACCAGTGATATCTTGTAAACTATTCCAGTTCAATTTAGTCTTTTCTGGAAACCCTGATGGTTTGTAACCTCTGTGACTCGCTATCAAGACTAATATTTCATCACTCAGATGTAAAGTAGTAAATATTGCAAATAAGACACAGAAGCATACCAATCCCTACATCCCTTTCTTCGATAAGCAGCCCTTTCGTCAACATCATTTTTTTTCGCCGCTTCGACAAGCAAAGTCTCTTGACTGTAAACCGAGGAGACTTAAGATAGAATAAGAGTGAATAAACCAAAAGATTGAGGAATCTGACGCCCCAAGGCCTTGTCGTAAATGTACTATGTATCATAGAATTTAGCTAGATTGAAGAATGAAGGGAGCTTGTCATAAGTCTCGCTTCATATGGGACACTGGAACGTATTCCATTCTACTAGTAGCCGTGAAGGACGCAAACGACGCAAAAGACGCAGATGCTCTAGCTGTTGATCTAGTTGATTGAGATAGCTGATAATTATAATTTTTCTTTCTTGCTCATATACACGCCAAAGACGATGTTGAATCTGGCATGATAGATTAGTTGCCTGAGGGAAAGAAGACAGAAAATAGTTGAGAAGCTTGCCAAAACTGAGTCTTCCTCGAGTAAACACACCTGATGTCACTCATGTTAATCCTCGGAAACCACACAGAAACGTATCTCATTTTATATTATGGACACAGATATTGAACAACTTTTTTTACCGAGACCGAGATATTGGGGCATTACTATGTATGTGGGTCGAACACCGTGAGAATAGAAACCTGTCATATCCAAACCATGGGCTTTAGGAGTGGTATATGAGATAGCTATAGATAAATCAAGCACTCTAATTATGTAGTTCAGATACAATTCTATGCAAGTAATGCTAAAGTGAGCTATCATGTATTAAGTAATGATTCAGGATGACTAAGTTATATTTTGAATTTATATGAGGAAAAAAGGAACCTAAAAATAATGATGTATGATCCCGTTGTAGAAACGCCCTATAGCTTGATACCCAATTATAGCCAATTACTCTTAAAACGAAGAAGAAAAACAGGGAAAAAAAATCAATAGTTAGTACTAGATAAGATATATTACGCCCGTCAGCACTTAAGACGTCTCCTTAGATTGCTCCTGTGCAGAAGATTGTTGAACAAGCGTAGGAGCAATTCTTCGCTTTTTAGGCTGGCTACTATCCTCCTTTTCTTCGCCGCCAGCCTCACGCTTGACACCACTCGTTGAAGCAGATGTAGATGTTAATACAGTGCGTGGAGTTTCCGGTGGTGTTGTAATTGGCATACCAGCCGATTTGTTACTTGGCCCAGATGCTGTAAGACTGGGAACTGTCCCCGTAATCAATGGTTTACCCGTGGTAGCAGCGACAGAGTTAGGGTTGCTAGATGTCGACAAGGCAGGCGATGCGCCGCGGAGCGAGAAACCAGTGACGGACGAGCCCGAGGGTGTTGACGCTGAGCCAGCGGCAGTGCGATTGTTAAACGGAGATGGAGGGGCAGGAACAGATGTTCCCGCGGCTGATTTGCCGATTTCGCCAGTGTATACTTGGCCTAGTTCACCCGGTGAGAAGGAAAGAGTGGAACAGAACCCATCTGAGGAGGTGATTAAAAGAGTAGAACCGTCGGAAGACCTGCAGTGATGGATGTTAGTTTATATTCGTTTAACGACATGTAGGAATATGGGAAATTTACCATGCCAAGTCGGTGAAAGTTGCGCAGTGAAGGTTACTCACTACGCAGATAGGTGTCATCTGCTGAGTATCGTATACGAGTACGCTGTCTTGTGTAGCAACAGCATAGATCATGCGATATGGTAGTGTGAAAGCAGGCGTTGGACCTCCAGAAGCGGCAGTGACGGGCTTAGCAGGAGGTTCCATGTTTGTTGGCTCTACAGTCGACACAGATTCCGGTAGAGGGGCAATAGCATCCTCGTTAGAAGAAGTATCGATAGTGATGTTCTTCGTTGCTTGAGAAGAATTACGCAGATTGTAGACTATTGGCGAACATCTGACTGCTACAGATGGCTTTTTGTGACCGGGCAAGTGGGCGATTGGGGGTTTGTTTATGCCGCCACGACTATAGATGTATACAGTATTTACCATCTCATAGCTAGGCCTGGAATCTTTGGTCGCTTGGTGTTGTGTCTGATATTGTCCAGATGGAGTGAGAAGCAAGCTACCATCAGGCGTGAAGGTCAACCGACGGAAGAAAGAGGTCAAAGTCTCATTTGCATACATTAGAGCATTCCTTACTCCAATACCACCGGATGTGAAGGATAATGGCTTGGGAGACGCTTCTACAGACATCTGCATGACCGCAGGCAATGGCATAGCAGGCGCTGGTGACATGGATCTCCGAGAAGAAAAGGAAGATCTTCTGGAATGACTGATCACACTTGGTGGGTTCATTGGAAGAGCCATAGACGTCGGCGTACCCGGGGCTGAAGGTGCAGGAGAACTTGCTTCGATGGAGGCAATTAGTCTAGAGCCATTGGCATCCGAAGGAGCAGGACTATTGGCAACTAGACGGCGTGGAGGGAGATCACCCTTCATATGGCCTACTAGCTTCGTTGTCTTGCCATCGTCAAGCTGGCTCAGAGTGTATTGTCCTTCCTTGTTCTTGAGCGAATAGATGTGGACTGATCTATCCGAAGATTGTGTCGCGATGTATTCGTTTAAGGGATCCCAAGCAACGCCTTGAACGTAATGGCTATGCTCTGCAATTTGGCGGACAAGATACCCGGTTTGACTGCTATATATACGGGCGATATTGTCCATACTGCCGATGATGAAGTAGTTTCCATCTGGTGACCAAGCCAAATCGTATATTTCGGCGCCACTTGAGCGGCACATGTGACGGACCCTCCATGTCTCTTTGTCTTCCAGGCCTTCGGAGCCAAATGCAACTTGGTGAGTTTCTGATGGTACCCAGATGATGACATTGCCATCGTCTCCGGCAGACGCTAGCATTTCACCTATATTCAAACCGTTCGTTAATATCGAGTCGACTTGATCGGAATATATGTGTGATTTGAGGTTGGAATCTACCTTTGGGGGCCCATCGTACGACATTTACGGCCTGCGTGTGTTTAGCTAGTGTTGAAAGATATTCGACTTTGCGATCCTCATTGTTGCGCTCGACCTTCCATAGCTGTAATGACATATATGTTAGACATTTCTCTGTGGGAGCGGGAGTCATTGTAACGGTGATGGGCACAAGTGGACTTACTCGAACGTTGTTGTCGCCACCTGCCGTAGCCAGTCTACCTTTGCCGCCGGGCTCGAAATGCGCCGAATATACAGGCGCATTTTGGTCGTGCCAATTGATGATAAGCGGTGTGCTCTTCATTGTGTTTAGTGGCAGGATATATTTATGTATGTGTTTATATGTAATGTATTTCTTTTTGGTGTTCTGGTTTATGAGTAGGCTACAGTGTAAAGCCCTGCCGAGGGGCAAGGCCTCACTGGTATAAGCGTAGTAGGAACGGAACGAGTGCTTGAAACAAGCTTCAAAGAGCTTGAGTGATTCGATTGAAGGATAGTTGTCGTCAAGATAGCGAAGGATAACGGATTGTATTCGAGAGGATGATTTGTAGAAATTTGGCGTTGAAAGAAACTTGAATGGAGGAAGAGAGATGTCGGCGAGATTAGCCTTCACAGGTTCCAAAATGGCTGCGTTATTGCTCCTTGCCAAAATAGTATACTAATTCTCTGCTTCTAGTAGTGCTCCAAAGGACGATGCGTTGGTTGGTACAGTAGCTGAAACGAAACAGGGCTTTGTTGACGAGCTGCTGCTACCACAGCCTGTATAGAAGGATAGAAGGGGGGGGGGCAAACAGGAAGGTAAAGCTGGCGATAAAGTACTAATTATGTTAGAAGGCGGGAGTGTTGATTAGAGGGATAAGATGTAGAGAAAAGGATATGTGTTGGTAAGGCAATAATTATGCACAATGGCAGGAACTATCAGTCAGATGGATGACCGGGCGAGCGCAGGAAAAAGGCGTCGTGAAATATTACTTGCAGTTTGGCTCTAAAATGTCAATCAAGCGGCAGGAACTACAGAAGGTAAACTTAGCGCATATGCGGAAAGCTAGGGAAACTTTTTTTTTTTTTTTTCTTCCTTTTTCCTACAGCTGATGTCAAATGTCCAAAGGAGAGCCCTTGAGAGAACCGTAATAGAACTAGCCCAGTAAAATATAAGGGAAATATAATCGTAAAAGGATAAAAGGAACAGGTACAGAACGGGCTTGGAATTACTGCTTAGCGTTAAGCAATGCAACAAAGGCCGCTTAAGCCATAATACCGTAGCAGTACCCCACATGTATCCGGCGAGTGTCATTTGTATATGATAGGTACCTTTAAGGTACGATTAAGACTCGCGTTCTGGCACTTCTTTTTGTATTATTGCTCATGGCTAACATTGAGGACGTGTCTTGGCCCAATCACAACCAACCCGTAAAACTATCCGGGTCGCCCGCCCTATTGCCATCTGTTCAGCTTATGATGTTTACTCTAGATGCTGCGGCGTCTGTGTTGATTACTCCTTGGTAATTTGTTCAGGTGCACGATGATCTTTGTCGGCGAAAGGCGCTCGCGATCACCTACTATAGTTCTACATGTAGTCATCAACCATACAGATAAATATACAACAAAAATATGTAGATGTAACAAACCACCAGACCAAAAACAACTACAGATACATACAAATGCATAGTATCGGCTAATCTTCTTCAAGGATGTGGTGGGTGGTCTACATATAGTAAAATGGTGGCCCTCCTAAACTTGACGGACATTACATTCCCTACAATAGATATCATTAACTGTAGATCGGTATATATCGCCGGTTGATTATATGGCTGGACTAAGAAATCATACCCTGTCATCCTGTCTGGAGTTAGATTTAGATTGGATTTGTTCAGGACGATTATCCGGATCTGCATACATATCTACATGTACGTATAGAAGGAATAATAGTCGATGGTGTTTTAGAGCATTCAAGAAACTGTTTCAAGATACTTATTACTTCACTGCTATATCTGCTAAGCATGGAATGAAAAATTACGAAAACGGAGTCGTTCTGGCTGTCCCCTTTATGAAGAGCCTTCTGGAACAGATAAGAAGCGTGGGTGATCTGTTTGCGTTGCAATGGCCACACCAACCTGAGGTGAGCCAAGTCAAATCGTTCTGTGATCAAATCATTGCCCCATGCATACATGAAGTTGAAGTAAGCAGGGTAAGGCAACCCTAATGGAATAGTAATCATAGGTACATAAACTATGTGTAAAAATGACTGTTAAATGTGATGATATTGAACAAAGATAAAAATACGGAAACATCTAATGGCTAAGGTACCTGAACTGGGTAATATGATAAATACAAAGAGAGACTGTTATTCTATAGGGAAGGAAGATCTTCACGACAGTTAGGGCACTGTAACCTAAAACGCATCCAGCCTTCCAAGCATGGAGTATGAAAGACATGTCCACATGGAGTGACCATGTATGCTCTGCGCGCAAATACGCCAGAAACGCCAGCCGGAACTTTTTCACCCGCCGCCAAGACTGGGACCTCCAAGTCTTCTCTGCAAATGGCACAATCTATAACACGGACCGATCTAGCCCGAGTTGACTCTCCATGCATCAGAGGAGATGTTGAATTTATGGATGATGCCGATGACGACGACGATGAATCCATAGTCATCTTCACTGGAGCCCCAGCAATACCAATTGGCAATGGCCCGCTTTCAAGCCCATCTTCACGTAGTACTGGATGGTAGTCCCAGCCTTCGGGAAACCAGGACTTAGGTACACCTATGCGTGCACCGAGGAAATCCTGAGCAGCAAGGAGCCACAACTGGAGCCATACCCAGCCAACAAAGACAGCAAAGGCTTTGCGGTCTGTCGAAAGTAGCAATGTGTTATCATTGACGGCATATAGGTAGCCAATTGGGGTGAGACGAGTGATGCTTTGGCCTATCATGAATTCCCAGCTTAATGCACGTCGGGAATTGCGGCTTATGTTGCGGTAGATTTGAGGGAACCATAACGAGAGATATACCATTGATAGACTGTTGAAGATGAAGGACCGCACCGAACGCCGTTGTGCAAATGTTGAAAGCAAAATGATAATGACAATGGCAGAAGACAAAATGAGACAACGTGCCACGTGACTGAAGTTTAAGGTACTGAACCCTGATGCATTTGCAGCATCTGAGTTGTTGGTAGGTGGTGTTGTAGTGGTTGGCGCAGTCGTTTGTTGGAAGATTTCGGCATCGATGTCTTGATCTGACGGGATCATTATTGGAGGTGATGGTGCACGACGAGAAGTTGGGAGAAGAGTAGCTTGCTCATTCTCACTATCTGAGTCATGAGAAAAACGGTCTCGCGACGAGACTCTGGCCGTGGGCTCAGGAGTAGATGTAGTATCTACGACTGTGGGAAATTCAGCGGGCTGCGAAGCTACAGTTGGAGGAGCGGCAGCGGCGGCAGCAGCCCGGGCACGCTCTCTTTCTCTGATCCTGTCAGGAAGCTGCGTATGGAAGATCTTGTACATGAAAACGGCCGCCATGACTTCAGACATCATGGTAACAAAGACGAGAGCCACCACAGTCATGGAAGAGCGAGAAGTGAGAAGAAAGATGATAATAAACATCATCAGCAACCCGTCAGCAATAGCCATGATGCTGATTGTAAGGAAACTGACACGCCCGATAGTAGATGGAGTAGACGATTCCCGCATCTGGCGCTTGATAAGAATCAGTTGTGTGCTTAAGACGCCCAGAAGACCTAGCAAAACGTGGTTGAGTTGTGATCTGACGATTGCACTCTTGAAGCCTATAAAGTGCCGGGCATCAGATATGGGAACAGCCGGTGGGCCAGAACTTTCGAGATAGAAACCACAGTCAGGCGAGTATATAACAGCCGACATTTGTAACGGAGGCACATCTGGAATCGGCGCACCTTGAGGAAAACGAAGCTCACGTTCGATTTCTTCGAAGATTTCGTTGACGGGAATGTTTTCTCTACCATGTGTGAAAGTTTGTTTATCTGGTGGAAGTAGTTGAAGAAAGACTAGATACTCGCATTGTGGCATGGGAGAGAAGGCGTTACCGTAATCATCCGCACCCCACGGAATGCGTGGATCTGAGATGATCTCCTCTTCTTTTAGAGCAAGTCTTTGGATTATTGATTCGTTGAGGGCATGACGACCACCAAGAAACATCTCTTTGGTCGGCGCCAGCAATGGAAGCGCAAAGATGCCATCGAATTTATCGCTGGTAGTAGTGAGAAGGGCGGTTCCGGCGGCGGGCCAGTGTAAACCATATAAGGTCATATCCCACATCTCATAATGGCCACTCTCGTCCTCTACAGATATAGAAGCAAAGATGGGATTCGCGCGATACTTTTCTGTGGTCTCCGGATCTAGGTCCTTAGAGTCGTCAGATATCGGAAAAAAACCGGCTGCTTTGGAGGGTCGATCATGCAGCGTGAGTCTCATTTGTCCCTTTGTACTCTTAGTCATATTCCAGCCCCAGTCCTCATCCATCTTCAGCCAGTCAACATGTGGCCATAGTTTCGTCAAGTTGTAGTTGCTTGCCGATTGATCTGACGCCGGTACAGATGTCTTGGTCCAGGTACCGCTAGCAGAGCCCGACATATTTCGCCATACTGGAACGTCACGTGGCTTCCAAGTCTCTTCCGTACTATCGCTTCGTAATGATGCATCGCGGTGACGACGGTCACATATGGACCGAAACTCACTGAGGCCCTGCCATGAGTAATTATCGCCTTTGCGGAAGCCCGTGAGGTTCATGAACCCCCAATCTAGGCCGATGTATTTTTGCTCCTCAGTGAGTGTCGAGTTCGTTGTGGCGTTTTGTTCTTCTCCCTCTCGCAAAAGCAACTGAGGGATCTCTTGTAGATCATGTCCGTTTTCCATGCGTGGTGCAAAGTCACCCCATGATGCGTTTTGTAGCACTTCTAGTGCATGCTTTTCATGATCATATCGTTGAGAACCAACATCGCTGAACGATAGCACCCCATCACCACTGTCGGGTGTCAATATAAGCCATAGTAGCACTGCTATGAGTACATATGCTGGAAACGATTCGCTGTGGCGGCGTTCGGTAGTGGGTGTGGTAGGCTGAGCGGGCTGATTGGCAGTCGCGGTGTCTGGCATTGTGTCGAGGAACGGCATCTAGCCTTGCCAATGAGGCTATCCGCCAGAGCGTGTGCTACACTTCGAGCTGCCGAGTAGAGTGGAATGAAGATAGTTGTGTTGGAAGAGATATAGATACGTAGGATGCTGGGCCAGGTGATAATTCAGTCCCGGTGAGTGCAGGCAGGTTTGTTAGTCTTGTAGGACAGCAGTTGGCTTGTATTCAGTAGGTTCAAGTCGATATGAGATGATAGGTTATAGTAGGGTATCGCAAGATGTCGAATGAAAAGAGCTCTGCATCGAAGCAGTAATAGTTCTGGCTTCGAAGATCATTGCAATCGCTTAGCCTGGATATGCATGCGATGCCGAAAAACAGGTGTTATTCAGCCGGCTTAGGCGTTGCTTGTTGTGGTTGAGATGGGAGCTTGAATGCGCTGGGATAGACTCCCTGTCCTCGTCGCATGACGTTGCTTTGGCACATAGTGGGTGGCGCTGAATTTAGTGATACATATGTGTCAAAAAAAAAGGTGCTGTAGTCATGTTTAGTAGTGGGTTTCAGGAGGGATGAGCATTGCTAATTCGATGAATTAGTGTGCTCCTAGCATTGGGACGTGTTTGGCCTTCTACTCACCGAGGAAAAGACCCACCATTAGTGGCGAGTTATACCGCTCAATGAGGCACTCACCGAGCCGAACTAAGGACCCATAAGCCTAGAGTATAGTCCCTTGCCTGCCAATCGACGCGCCGTATATTTGAAGATAACATCGCGATCTGGGACTACTTGCTACGTTCGAAGACTCAAAGTTATTTTCAAGCTTCTTAACAAATATCTTTGAGCCTATACAACGACGAACCTTTGCTAGTGATTGTGTTGCGCAATAAATACGTGCCGCACTACCCTAGAGGACCTAAGAAACTGCATCTTCAAGCGCGTGCCGACCATAAGAACCTTTGAAGAATGGACTCAACTGGAAGCCCTGCCCCTAAGCCTGCCGCTAATAAAGCTGATGTATGTTTTTAGATAACTGTCTCTTTTGAATACCATTTGTCTAACTAAGAATAGCCCCCAGAGGATGCTCACGCTGACTTGAACGCAGCCGTGGAGGAACTTCTCAACTCCTTGAGCAACAAGTTTGCTGGTGTGTCAAGTGAAATCTTTGCTAAGAGTAAGTTGCACTCACTATGTATTGCATGGTTGAAGATAAATCTAACTTGAGTATTTGTAGTGGATGAGATGTCTCGTCGTCTGGATAGTCTTGAGACGGCCTTGGCTAACAAGGAAAAGAGTGACAGTGCCAATAAGTCATCTTGATTGGCTGCATGAGTACACACCATCCATCTGTATGTAGTTACTATTTGTTTATAAATGGACATATTTGATTGATTGATGTGTTTTATATCAAAATTATCTTGCGGCGAATATCTCAAGGTATATATAGCAGTATGATGTCATGTTTTGATTTCACAGATGTATAACACCTCTAGGTAATGAGTTGCTTACAGCTCATCCTTGATCTCAGCCACCTTGCTCTCAACAGCCTCCTTGGCATCAGCAATCTTCTCAGCAGCAGCATCCTTAACCTCCTCAGCCTTCTCAGCGGCAGCATCCTTGACGTCAGCAGCCTTCTCGGCAACCTTCTCGGCGGCCTCGCCAGCAGCAGCACCGGCGTCGGCGGCCTTCTCAACAACCTTCTCTGCAGCCTCACCGACAGCAACTTTGACCTCCTCGAACTTCTTGAGGATGTTGGCCTTGACGGTAAGCTCATCGCGCTTCTCGAGACCTAGGCCACCCTTGGACAGCATGTTCTGAAGTCTAGTGAGCTCCTTCTTGGCATACTCGTGGTTCTGCTCAAGCTTGGTAAGGACACGAACGTAGTACTCAGCAGACTTCTTCTGAACATCAGCACCTAGCTTGGAAGACTCAGTCTTGACCTGAGCAAGAACATCGGCGATGGTAGAGCCGCCGGTCAGCTTGGTAACCAGAGTATCCAGAGAAGATAGAGTTCCGGCAACAGGATCGAGACCACCACCAACGGTGCGGTGCAGACCAGCCTTCTCGTTGATGTAAGCAAGAATAGCCTCTTCCGTGCGGGCACCCTCATACAGCTCTGGCTCGGTGCTACCAGCAGTGAACCACTTGATGGTAGGGAAAGACTTGATACCCTCGGTGCGGGCAACAACCTTACTATTCTCGGCTTCGCAGTCAACCTTGGCAACAATAACAGAGCTGTCGAGCTTGAAGTCCTCGGCAACCTTCTCCCAGATAGGAGCCAGGCTCTTGCAGTCTGCAGTAGTAAGAAAGTTAGAAGACTGTTTACATATGATGATGGGACAATGAGACTTTGTCACAGGAAAGGTACTTACGTCCACACCAAGGAGCAGTGAAGGCAACCATGACACCCTTATCACCACCGACTTGCTCAGTGAAGGAGACATCAGTGAGCATCTGGACCTCGCTGGGAAGAGTCAACTTCTTGCGCATCGCGACACCAGACTTCAGCTCGATGAACTCAGCGAGGGCCTCAAGGTTGCGGCCGCCGCTGTACTCGAATGGGGTCTCGCTGACACCGTCAAACCACTTCAGAGTAGGGTAGCCTTGAACACCGAATCGCTTGCCCAGAGAACGCTCGGCATCGGCATCGACTTTGGCAATCTGAACCTTGTTTTTGGCGAACTCGAAGTTGGCAGCAAGCTCCTCGTACACGGGAGCCAGGTTCTTACAATGGCCACACCATGGAGCGAAGAACTCGACTAGAGTAGGCTTGCCACTCTTAAAGACGACATCGTCGAAGTTAGAGGGGATGAGGTCAATGACAGCTGATTTAGCAGAGGCCACGGCTACAAGGGCCGTGACCATAAAGGTCTTGAAGCTAACCATGATGGAAGGCTTTCTGAGTATGTGGGTTGTGATGTGGTTCGAATCGACTTGAGCAATGTCGAGGAAAGGTATGCTCTATTGAGGATCAGATATGCAGAAGAGAAGATGTCTGCAATCTATGTATAAGATACAAGGAGGTACCAAACTATATTATTCTCTATAAGGGGTATTAGGAGGTCGTGACGGCTTCGGTATCCGATATTATTTGTAATCTAGTAACGTTGATCCGAAGAATGCTCAGGGCAGTTTGGGCAAGGTAAAGTCACCAGTCGCTATAAAGCCATAGAGCCAGAAAATCTATTGCCCCTAGTCAACGAAGCTTACTCCTAACAAGCAAGCTGCTAGGACTAAAGCGGAAGGAACGAGCTGTCCTCTTTGTTGCCTTATGACCCCCTGTACAGTCTAGGACATGTTTTGCGCCACATCTATGTCAATACGCCACACACTATACCCCGCTAGATGTGGCTGGTGCAGAGCATACACATATAGAGGCAATGTTTTTTGTGGAATGGGGCGTTGAAAACGGCTCAGGTGTGATCTCATAATATCTCGTTCGCCGCTAGGAAAAGGATGAGATACTGAAAACATAATATGACGTCTAATGATCGTCTTGTATCTTCACTTTTGTAGAGTATCTGTTGCGCAATCAATCATGACGAATAAGTTACATGAAATTAGTACTCGTGCGAGCTGGTCTTGGGGGCACACAATGTATGAGTATAGAAATAGACCTATGAAGGAAACTTAATCCATCGTTTCCAGCTTTATGTAGTTTCAGTCTGCTAAGGTTACGTGCGTTTTTACTTGGTGGTATATAGTAGAAAATGTCAGACACATTATATGAAAGGTAGTATGCATCTCGCTAAGAAGAACTGTTGACATTTTTAAGGACTAACGGTAACTAATTAATTAACTAATGATAGGGTCTGGATGTAAACTGACACGGCATGATTGATTTTTGATAGCTACCCAAGAGGATGTCTGTCTAAGGTGTGTGTATGTTTTTTTTTTGGTTTTTTTTTTTGTGTGTATGTATGTAGGTAGTAATTTTTAATTCTATGACCATGACTGGAGACTGCGATATCGCATCAAGGAAATCTTCTCCTGAGGTGTTATATGTACATATGTACATTCATATACAGATTATTGATATCTTCGGTAACTAGATTACTTGGCATAGACAATGATGTCAAGCACCTGATTTACAATTGAGGTAATAGGATGTAAGGGATGTTGAGACAGGAATACGATCCAAAGAGACCTTATTAGGAATCTTAATGACAAGAGTAAGACTACTCATCACGTATATACATGAAGCTATAGCTAGTAGTTATCACGATCATATGAGGTTAGTAGCCGGCCGACGGCTAGTTTAAAGTCAACTAGCCAAGACTAGGGCCGCTGGTTTGGGATTCAGGAAGAGCCAAACGCCATGCAGGTGCAACCCATGAATTGGCTATATGCCTCGTGCTTGCGGGCGTCTTATCAGCAGGTTCACGGTGCAATTGGAGGCCGACCCTTTTTTAAGCTATGCTGAGCTTGTTTCTTTATGAATGGGGGTCAGGTAGTGTTCAATGATGACCCTTGGAGGAGTAAAGAAGACAAGGCAAGGGTGTCTTCGAAGTCCGGATAAATTGCGCCTTTACTACCTGATGTCAATAACAATTACCTATGCTTGTTATCAATCAGTTCCTCTGCCGTCAATGAAAGAAGACATTCAACATCAGACAATCTTGGCTGTCTGTGTGCTCGGCGTAGGAATCACGGCGATTGGACTATTGCCGACGATGTACGTGCTTGATATGGCAGGCTCGGATCGGAGAAAAGAAGTCATCAAAATGTACAACTACATATGTACATAGCTATGTAAAATTTTTGTATGCCACTGTTGGAGATATTGACAAAAAATACCCTGCAAGGTAAACTAGTGTAGGCGCTGTTCAAATTAGAAGAAATGCGCAGCTATCGAATCATTTGAGGATGCAAGCAGCGTTGATTTATTTTACGGCCATGCCCGACTTCGGACAAGAAAGATTAATAGTAGATCGTAGCTGCAGTGTCATGGTTGTAGGTAGCTGCTTGCTATATATGTGAATTCGAGGCCAGGGCAAGCGGACGAAATCGGAGCCCGCCTAAAGCTAAGAAACTCAGTTCGAGAAGAGGACGTTTACAATCGGCAGGCATCGCATTGCAGCGGAGGCGGCGGTGACCAGATAGAAAAGCAATCAGGACCTGCTATGTTTGTTGTTACCTACGATCATCTGGGCAATTATTTCCGAAGTAAACAAGAACCAGACTATATCGTTGCCATAATTTTAGAGGTGATGATTGCAGCATAGAGTTTGCAAGTATTATGCTATACTGTATTACGGTTACTGTACAGTATTGGCAATAAATATACAGATATAGTATAACGTAAGCTAAAGATAGCTGCATGATGACCGACTGGTTATTGCCTAGTTCACGATCGTTCCATGCCCTTCTCTAGCAATGATTTAGAAGGGATGTAGTCTGGATGCGGCTCCGAATGGACTATATGTAAAAGTAGAAAGGTGGCTCTTTCGATGTGTTTCTGTGAACATTATGGAAGTTGCTGATATTGAAAGTCGGTAGAGACACACGATGCTAGATAAAGCTTTTCTGTATACGGAAGAAAGTGTCGGGTATTTCGTAATAGATATCAAAGTGCTGGCCCACCGGAGGCTTGATGAAGGCGGGGTCTATCAAAGTTTTTGGCTTTGCTCAACAAGGCTCTGCTATTTAGTCACTGAGAAACAGGCTTTTGGTGCAGCAAGTGGTAGTAGTCGTGACAGCACAATACCAGGCTGCTCCAGTTTATAGGCATCTGATTTTAGTTTTTTAGAACTAGTTGGCTTGGATCTGCAGATGCGATTTTCTACGAATCGACGGCCGGCAAAGAAAACATCATCCAGATATATAAATTCTCAGCTTGATGATGAAACTCCGGATTCTCCCGGCCCGAATAAGGCGATTCTGCCTCCGGCGGGCCTTCTTCGTGAAAGCATCGTGATAGCCCTTGTTTCTGGCCTGCCTAATGTGGATAGTCTGAGGTGACTACTGAGAATATCTAGTATGGAAATACCGATCAAAGTTCGCCATGTTTACATCTGCTAGTTAAGCCGATTCCCACTAAATTTTCTTCCTCATGTAGCATCACATGAGGATTCTTGACAGAAAAACAAGGCTGCCTCACGGGGTTGACTTGACTTGAGATGCACAAAAGATCGATGACTGTCCACCAGATGCACCAGACGCACACAATCAAGAGTACAGTTTCCACTACACATTTCGTACACAAATCGCCTTGTCCATCTCCGAGACCGTTCTTGCCAATCCTAAACTACGTCAGACTCCGAGATCCGCTTGTTTCGAGTGTAACCCTAAGCCTCTTCTAGTACTAATCTACTAAGGTGTTGGGCGACACCGAAATGCCGCCACCGCGTACATGTTAACCCTCAACCCTAAGTCAGCACCGGCCATTGCCCATCTTTCTCTTACCAAAACAGATTGATCTTTCTTCGGCTCCTCCATCCCACGTCTCTGGGCCATGTTGGAATTGACTCGATTCTTTTATGTGAGAGCCTTATAGCCAATGAGACGTCGTCGATAACACCCTGACTTCGTCATTTAATGTCCCGAGGGAATGCCAGCCAAAATGAGAGTAGAAGCCAGTGTCATAGATACACGCCCTGCACATGAGTCTTTCTTTCCTCTCTTCTTTTTTTCTTCCTGCTTGTCGTTTTGGATTGCAATGCTGCTTCCGTCTGGCTATTGTTATTTGGCACCACACAAACAACTAATATCATCGTAGTGTACGATGATTCGCTGGTCGCCGTAGGCCGGATTATAGCTGTTTATTCAGAAGCGGACGCCGCTAATGGTCTTATCAAATACGACATCGTAACTCGAAACTCACAAGAAGTCTAGTAAGCTGGTCTATCTATCTACCTCGAAATGTCCAGGCCATTTTGATTCCCTTTTCCATTTCCCCAGGAAAATGAAGCCAGGACCAAAAAGCATAGAAGCTTTCCCCGTGTTGAGTAATACTCATCACTATTGACTACACTCCAGTCAGACTTGGGGAAAAAAGTACTATCAATTAGAGAGAAATGAAGATGGAAGAGGTAGCTTTTCTGCGGCGCGAGTCTCCGGCGTCGCCGCTAGTGAAAGACGAGTATTTCTTTTCTGCGGTATCTTCGTTGTGGCAAGACAAGTCAGCCTAGAACACTGCCATTCTTTTCTTTATCAATAGGGCTTCGTCTTAGAAATCTTTGGACAGCCGCAATCGCCACTTCTTCTGCCATAGAAGCATGATACTATGAAGTCTTGCTTACCTTTCTCTTTACTATGACTGTCTGATGTTGTAGTGGATGCGTACAAATATTCTAATAACCACGACTTGCCCACGATCTCTCTCCATAAAAGACCTATCCAGCGCTGCCCCCACCATAAACAGCAGTACCGTCTGGGGTTGTCTTCTGTGAAATAACAATACCAAGCCTAAGTAGGCCCAGACTGTCGAGCTTTTTTTCTCTCTTTTCCTTCTTCGGTGCTAAAGACGAACGGGGGGTCTGGTGAGAGAGGGGGGGGNNTAGTGACTCCGGCCTCGCACTAGCAATATTTTATTATATTTTTTCATTATTTCGTGAAGCGCCGGAACGGAGAGACAACCACACATTCCAATATCGAATAGCTTTTAACTCTGGCTAATCTGCAACATGTTCACACTAAGCAATCTAAGGTGGATTAGAGCGGCGGAGAGGCGGAGCGTTTCCATTTGGTGTCTCAAACGGGGTCTTTGTGGATATAAAGACTGTCCTCTGCCCCGACCTTAAGATGTGATTGTCTTGTCTCATTTTTCATCGATAGTTCTCTTATTATCTTCTAATATAACCTCCTCTTCTACCGCAAAAATGTCCAACATTCCCTCCGAGCCCGAATTCGAGCAGGCCTACAAGGGTAAGCCTCTTTTCTCCTCGACTCTTTTCATGGCCGTCATATTCGTTGTCTTAGTTCCAGCCAATAACTAACCAAACTTTGCCCTTTTGATAGAGCTTGTCAGCACCCTTGAGAACTCCACTCTGTTCGAGAAGAACCCCGAGTACCGCACCGCCCTCAAGGTTGTCTCCATCCCCGAGCGCATCATCCAGTTCCGCGTTGTCTGGGAGGACGACAAGGGCCAGTTGCAGGTCAACAATGGTTTCCGTGTCCAGTTTAACTCCGCTCTGGGCCCCTACAAGGGTGGTCTCCGCTTCCACCCCTCGGTAAATCTGTCGATTCTGAAGTTTCTGGGCTTCGAGCAGATCTTCAAGAACGCCCTGACTGGCCGTAAGTTCTACTGACGTCAATAAACCAAACGTTTTCGCCCATCGTACTAACTGTTATCTAGTGTCCATGGGTGGTGGTAAGGGTGGTGCTGACTTCGACCCCAAGGGCAAGTCTGACAACGAGATCCGCCGCTTCTGCGAGTCATTCATGCGTGAGCTGAGCAAGCATATTGGCGCTGACACTGACGTCCCCGCCGGTGATATCGGTGTCTCTGGCCGTGAAATCGGCTGGTTGTTCGGTGCTTACCGCAAGTACCGCAACCGCTGGGAGGGTGTCCTGACTGGTAAGGGCCTGTCCTGGGGTGGTTCCCTGATCCGCCCCGAGGCCACTGGTTACGGTCTTGTTTACTACGTTGAGTACATGCTGAAGGAGGCTGGCCGTGGTTCTTTCGCCGGCAAGCGCGTTGCCATCTCTGGTTCCGGTAACGTTGCTCAGTACGCTGCCCTCAAGTGCATTGAGCTCGGCGCCACTGTCGTTTCTCTGTCCGACTCCAAGGGTGCTCTGATTGCCAACGAGGGCCAGAGCTTCACCCCCGAGGAGGTTGCCAAGATTGCCGACCTGAAGGTTGCCCGCCAGGCTCTGACCGCCTTTGAGGCTGGCAGCAAGTTCAAGTACATTGAGGGAGCTCGCCCTTGGGTCCACGTCGGCAAGGTCGACATTGCTCTGCCTTCGGCTACCCAGAACGAGGTTTCCAAGGAGGAGGCCGAGACTCTGGCCGCCAACGGCTGCATTGCCATTGCCGAGGGTTCCAACATGGGTTGCACCCAGGAGGCCATTGACGTCTTCGAGGCTGAGCGTGCCGCTAAGGGCGCCTCTGCCATCTGGTACGCTCCCGGCAAGGCCGCCAACTGCGGTGGTGTTGCCGTCTCCGGTCTCGAGATGGCTCAGAACTCTCAGCGTCTGCCCTGGACCTCCGAGGAGGTTGACGGCAAGCTTAAGAACATCATGAAGGATGCCTTCGAGAATGCTCTGTCCACTGCCAAGGAGTTCGTCCAGGCCAAGGAGGGCGAGCTGCCTTCGCTGGTCGCTGGTTCCAACATTGCTGGCTTCGTCAAGGTTGCCCGCGCCATGAAGGATCAGGGTGACTGGTGGAACTAAGTCCGCGTCTCTTCTCGATAATGGCCGTCCGGTCCGTGGTTCTTCTTCCCAACCTTGATATGATACCCTTTTGAACACACTACTTAAACAAAATACCTGCCTTTTCCATTTTCCCCTCTTGCAACACCTAGACTAGCTTCATCTTGCTACAGAGGGGTTGGAGTTCGGCTAGACAAGCCACTTGATCCACGCGTCTTCGTTTCTCTCGCATATCTCTCTTCAAAACTAATTAAATAGCACATAATGATAAAAAACATATGTAAATACTATCTATCTTCCCACAGGATTAATCATAAACATGCATGTCTAACCACGATGCGTGCTATGCTCACTACTTTTTTTCTACTCGATTTCTGGAATCGCCATATGTTTCGGTTGCTCGAACCGATGTTCCCGCCATAGACAAGGAAATAGCAGATGAACGCCTCTTGATACAGAAACGAGGTAGTATGTATAATGCGGGCATGTATAATGTAGGAAAGACAAGCCACATCCTGCAAATTTGGTCTAAGTCTGCTGACGGAAGCTTTTTTTTCCTTTATTCTCTCATGAAAACCAAAAATAAACTAAAGAATAGTGAGAGTCCACTTAAATACTGAGGAAAAAAGCCAAGGCATAAATTGGGGGATAATGGTGAGAATGCCACTGTTAAAAATATCTGTCACGTAAGTTCACGATCATGTGGAAAGTAGTGTGAGAGGGTAGCAAACTTGGCTCCATAATAAAGCCACCCCATAGTGAGTGAACTGCAGAAAAAGAACCAAAAAGACATGATCTCACCAACCGAAATCGAATCGGTGACCTTTCGATGGCAATTCTTGCAAGTTACAGTCGAACGTGATAACCAACTACACCATGGTGAGTTTCGACAGCGGTTAACCACTGCGCATGGCAGATTCTTAGGAATTCGTTTGCTAGTAAGTCTTATATAGGACGCTAATCTTCCCTCTTGTGGAGGTATGGACCACTAATTCTTCGGGGCTAGGGGACATTTTCGTCCCGCACATACAAAGCTATTGAGTTTGTCTGTAGCGGAGGACTTTATATATCTGTCCGGTAGCCAATCTAGCGTCGTATGATCTCAGTGATTTAGGTAGACGTAAAATCTAATTAAATCAAATAAAATCATAGGGTACTCAGAATTGGCAGAGGCAAATGCAGTCAGGTCAAGTGATGTCGAAAGAGTCAAGAAAAAGTATCATCTCAACGGTTGAGATAGAATTTAATCATTTTAAAGCCTAAGAAGTGCAAGACTGTCACTATCTGTTCGGTGTCCAAGTCGTTGTCGTATAAAGTTGGCGACTCTGGTAGTTGTTGAACACTGCCAAACCCATATACATTATATTTAGCTCATCATGCTATTCCGGGACAAGTAGCTGCACAGCCGCATCATGGTATCTCAACGGACTAGTGCGCCTATCTACTACATTCTACCACCATCTCCGTAGTTTAAAAAGGGTCGCTTCGTATTGGTAGAATATAGGTGGTTGCACAGAAATCGACCGAGACGGGAACCCCTGTTGGTATCGTGACCCCAGTGCTTCACCAAAGCGAGTGATTGCGGACCATAAGAAGTCCTGCTAGCTGTTGTCATAATCGAAGCATTCTAACTATCAATCAAACACGTTTTGAAAATTTTCCTAGTAGTTCTAATATGTTGGCAGTCATAGCGAATGAGGGAGGCCATCTCATCTTTGTGAAACCACACCACGTAATGTAATGCCACTTGACCTGTACCTATGAATATACATGTCTTCCTATCAGGTAGCGAAGCAAATAAGTGTAGAGAGACAAGACACAAAGTTCATATTTTCCATATCTCGTATTCCTTAGTATCAATCAACTCTGTGTGTTTAACTCGATGCATTGATATACTCCTCGTGGTATCAAAGTACATCACTCCTAGTTCTAAGTGTCACAACTAAACCCTTTGTAAGTACTGAAATAGAAACGTTACGCTACGGCGTCGCCTTGCTAGTGATTGTGTCCATTATAGTCCGGATTTTGAGTTTTGATACGGACTCACATCGATCACACGTGCCATTCTTCATCACATGGCGTTAGAACGTACTAGTGATAATATCCGTCTATAATTGTTTATCAGTAAATGCCAGATGCCGTAGTCATGATAGTATTTTTGACTCCCAAGGGGGATCACAAGCTATAAAAAGTGCATGAAATTCTTGACAACTTCAGTCTGTATCGTACTTCTACAAACGCCTCTTGATAGCCGGTTTTACCAATCGGACTTTGCCTTGTATCTTGCCTGAACATGACTTTTATCAAGGAATTTATTAGTCGCTCTCGAAATCCTCTATGCGCAAAACTACATCAATAAGGGGCCCTGAGCTACTGTTGTGTACCATTGAATTATGAATAGTTTGTATGTTCATTACCATAACACAGCATATAAAACGCCCCCAAATTCTTCAATTTGGAATTCAATTGAGTATCAACGTTATGATAATTCATTGGCCATTCAATATCGACCCGGGCGAGCTGATTCAAAGATATAAGCACAATTATTCCATCTTGAATGAATACGAAGTTTCGGATATGTGTTCTTAACAATACCTAGCCATTTGGTGACATACATAATACAGAAGTCATACTTTTCCTTAGCAGCGAAATTTCATTTAAATCATCTTACCGTCAGATATGACCAAGGGACATCTAACAAAAACACATTCAAGTGAAGGGACGAAATTATCTATCTATCAATCTAAATCAAGTTCTTATCAAATCTGCCTTTGTCTCCCCAAGATGATGGTGATGGTATAATATCGTACTACCGGAACATCATCAAACCCCTGAATGCTGTACAAGGCTCCAGAGGCCAACAATAAGGGAACGACAAATGTACCTATATTATCTATCAAAACTCAAAGTAAGCAGAAGTTCATCGATCCTTGTCTAAAATCAAGCCAAATCTATGAGAGATCGCTTGGACTGACGACTTTAGCAGAGAAACTTTAATCATTCTGAGAATATTCTAAGTGATTACTATTTATGGTGGATAGCAATATTGATTTCGTCGCTCATGTATAAGAGATAATTATGGCCTATATAGTCAGTATTTGCATGGCTGAACCGATCCATAATGAAATTCACGAAGATTAATTCAATATTGAGTTCTAGCTACAACTTACTTCATAGATGAAGAAGCCTGTTCTAAGACATCAAACTGATGACAAGCGTAGAGTCTGTATAGTATTCAAATGGATGCTTGCGGTCAGCGTTATTCACGATCTCGGAGATATTGAGGCCGCACATGGGGCTGTGAGGTCATCGTGATATCTTTTGATTTTCATTGTCATAGCGAATAGCACTACATCTCTTGGGAAACTCGGCGATGGCTTTCTAGTTAACGAGTCGGCGACTGTTGTGTAAGGCTATAATTATATGTAGATATATTACAGAGTAAGGCTAGTAGTCAGACTGGCCATATTTTACTGACTACCTCCTCAATCTCCATAATGTTTAGATACATAATGTTTAGATAATTCGACCTGTGTTCAATCTCTTCTTCTGAGAGGTTTCTTTTCTTAGTTGATATATGATCAAAATCATCACTTCAGCTACTATCGTATACTAATACAAGTAAAGGTCAATGATTCACTATGTTATTTATGTTAATACTGGAACCTTTCACGTTTGACATGTCGTCTATGATATCTAGCCTAGCGTAAAGTTTCAACTACTATAGTTATCTTGTTTGGGAAATTGATGATGCTAGGGGGACCTTAGCTAGAGTTCAGACTAGGGTTTGAGTGGACAATGTGCTAGCTATGAATCGTAAAATATTGGGACATACCAATGAGCCAAAACCAGGTGATTTACCTACATCACAGTCATAACATTGGGAATTGAGACAATAATAAGTGCCAGTTAATGATGTACTTTGTCGCGTTTAGGGCGATAATTTTGTCATTGATAATGGCAATTTCAGCTTCAACTCGCTTATCTAGAACTGAGATTTGGTGTCTTTTTGACATCAATCACTCTCTTCATAGTTTTAGATGTGGCTAAATCTTAAATATCCTATACTTCTATTCCATCATGGTGGCTGCCATATGGTAGACGTCCTGAATAGTGTTCACTGCTTCTAGATGACTGCTGTGTACTTTGGCAATCTTACTTCCTACCTAGCCATCAAAGTACGATGAGTACTTTACAGGCCTAATAAATGAGCATCTTCATGATTAGTTTATATCGGTGAATATACTCCTAAATATAGTAGTAGGCCTCCAGAGGCGTCAAGTTTCTTCTTGTAAGGCATTATGCTGGGGGTAAAGAAGACTCTTTCTATGCACTTTGCCATTCTCATGAACATCTCGTTTGCTTGGGCACTATGCTAAAACGATAAGTTTAATATGAACACTCGTCGATATCTTCCATACTATGTCGTAAATATTCTATGGTGATTGTCTTTTCATGGTGGCAGCGTACGAAATCTTGCTGTGATCAACATTTTGCTATCAAATGACAAACTCATATTTCTATCATCTCCATAACTAACCAACAGCTTACAGTTATATTGACTGATATAATGACAAATACCACATGCATATCTGTTGCACGACTGATGATCCAACTTAAGAACTAATACATGTACAGATATGTGAGAACATTGTGATAGAGCGTTAGCAAAGGAGCAATGCAACATAGATGGTGAAGTATAATCTTGTAAGACATCCCGCTTTGGATGGCCAATAGCATTCAATCTAGCATTTGACTTCACGCTGTTAGCCGCTGGAAAGATGATATTCCATCCGCATAGGTATTCCGGAACTTGAGTCCGGGTACATGTGGTTACGTTCACCAGCCCTTTCGTAGTCAAAAAAATATGATACCGACCTAGAGAACACCAACTTTGACTAGCTTACATGTAGATCACTGATTTCGTTTTCATTGAATGCGTGATTGGACATTTGTGGCATCTTCATATCGTTTTCTTGGTCGCAGGGTTGCAGTAGACTCTGAGGTAAGCTTACACCGGTTTGCTCACTGTTACATCGAAACCTACCGTCCAACCTTACCGTTTTTGTTAACGGGCATGCTGCACCCTGTCTTGGATGAGTATAATTATGTGTTCGGCGGGCAACCACCAGAAAACCAACGCAATATTTCGTTTTATGCAACATCGCACAGCTTACCATGATACATTGGTAGTTTAATCAGCCCTAATTGTATTTCAGGCTGAGAATTTACTCTTGCAAGTAGGGAACTTTTTATATGTCTGACTCACCAAAGTATCAAGTCATCAGCGAAGTATATGCAGAAAATAACAAGTGATGTCACGAAAGGGGCCTTATCAGTCTTAACTGAATCGTTCGGGAACTACATGAGTAGTATGAACCATTGATTGTCCGATTACAGGCACTGAGATGAAAGTCAATTCATTCTATTCATATCTGAAACTTTTGTCTCGGATAGCTTCATGCTTACAACATTGGATTCCTCGGAGATATAAAAGTTAGTTATACCAGTCAATAAGCAGGCTTTATACAATGGATCGCAAGGCGGATCACACTATGTATATACAAGCTCATCAATATAATTATTATATGAATGATAGCACAACTAGGTCTAGAATTTTCATTATAGGCACCCTCTTCAAATCAGCCTCACAACACGAGGTCGCCAACAAAAATACAATCTTATCGCTTGTTTCCACTTGTACGCCCTTCGGTTCGACGTTTGAAACGATAGAGCCTAGCATCTATACAAGTACAACAAAAAAAAGGCCAATTAAAGTCATGAATTTCCCAATGGAACAGCTTGATAGTTACGATACTTTGAGTATCATGCATGGATACAACTTCCTATTGTATTAGTCGAGAAGTATAGATTTTACTACTTTATCCAGTTAGTCCATGTTTGTACAAAAGTTCGATGACGCTAACATAGTTGCTATCATGTTGTCATTGAGCAGTAGCTAGTATTACATGACTTTGAAAATATCTGTATCTTTTTCAATCTTTTGAGCATAACTACACGTACATGTACATATTGTAACCCTATCAAACCCTATCAGGAATAAGTCTATGTACACTAATACCATAATTAGGTAAGCTTTACTCAACGATGAGATTATCACAGTTAAGAATTTTATCAAAGGATTATCTAATGAAAAAAAAAAAAGAAAAAGCTATATGAACCGTACACCCACCAACTTTGGTATCCCGACCTAGACTGTGACGACAATTCGGCCATGACCTCTGTAGCCCGTCACAATGGTAAGCAAGGATATTGTCGACTTTTCTGGTCGTGAAATGTCACGAGCTGGAGAGTAAGTGGTCATTGAAGGAAGAGAGGGCAATGAATCCTTCGTAGTGATGATAGTGATTGAGACTACTGTATGTTTCTTTTTGTATGATTTGCAGTCTAAGTAGCCTGAAAGGGAAAGACAACTTCTACTTTTGGGCTAAGGAAGAGAAGGATTGTGAAGTATGAATGTTGTGGGGTCGACTGACCAACGATGATGTGCAGAGATATTAGTGTTGAACTGTTCGTTTGAGCGAAACAGTCGCCGATTTCTTAGATAAGATGATATTTGTATGGGTAGGCGAAGAAGAATACAAACCCTTGTCCAATATCTTGGATTTGGTGGATGTCAATGCTGGCAATGGTGTGTTACATATGAGGTAATATACTGGAGCCTGCTTAAGTAAGAGCTAAGATTCTCATCACATTTGTAGGTAGTGTCTATATGAGCAAATCTTGTTCATTCTAGCTGTGGTCATGAGATTGCTACGAATGTTTTATCGTAATTGTGTTCTTATCATGGGAGTTCACGGGATGCCATTATCGTCTTAGGTATGTAGCATTTGACCGAGCCTGTTGTAGTATCATTCGGGGCGGGCGACTTTCCTTTTTGTTAATCTTAGCCTTATATTCCTACTTGCAAGTCGATTTTTCCTCGCTAGTACACGATTATCGGGCCCACGATGGTCAGGAATTGGCACATGCACGGCAATTTTTTTTAATTTTTTCATTTTATAACTCAGTCAAGTGGCTTTAGGAATTAATGGGGTTCGGTCTACTCCTACGTTTCGAGCTTTGTGCACCAGAATGTTTCTTTCGGCCGTTGTTACTCGTGGTATCGCTTGAACACGGCTACGCTTTTGATATTGAAAATACATAGTGAAAAAGGCACTCACGGGGGCTTAATAACTCATATCTGCGTACACAACAGGATTGGTGATGGTGATATAGGCTGCTTTGGCTGCTTATAAACTATTTAACCTACAGTTCAAGACTATTGGCCGGAATATGTACGAATTTGAAGTTGTGCTACTACACAGTTAGGCCTCTTTCTATGAGTCAAGAAAGACGATAGGTGATCGAGAGAGACCTAAGAAGATACTAGAAGTAAGACGGCAACTATGTATGTTCAAACTTTTGGTCTTGAGTCAAACAGAAAACGGTTAGATAATGACCAGAAGCAACAAAATATACTTTTATATATGTTACTATCCTCAGCTGGTTGCCAGCATATCCAAGCTAAGATTATTCAATCTTTTTATTTTTTCATCTGGTTAAGGATCCGAGAAAGAGGGGTCGTCCGTTGAAACAAAGCAGGAAACAAGGTAGCTCTAGAGATATAACGACAGCAATTTTGTAGCTTGGATAACACAAAATGAGTTGTAGACAATTTATCTTATGGTAAGCTTCAACTCCATCAAGAAATCAGTGTCTAAAGGAAGGCTTTTAGGAGGGCAAAAGGAAGCCTAGGATCATAAGCTGATTGTGTGCTGAACTGTCCGTGTGATTAATCTGCTTTTCTGAGGCATTGTCATATGTAGTTCCCATTCGGGACAAACAGAGCGCAACGATAGACAGAAAGATAACCCTACTCTGGTCATTCCTGGTTCACGAGCCAAGTTGCTGCCCAGGACTTCTCCGTGTTTCTCCTCTTTCGGGAAAGGCTTTTGACGTTGGCTTGATTCAGCTACAAAACCCTTGACATAACTTCTAGAGTATTGTATTGAAGACTCTGTTAACTAGATTATAGCCTCTCTGACACGCCATTTCATGTGTAAGAGAAGCTATTATGTGGCTATGACCAACACGAGATGTTATACAAAAATAATACAGTCTACAGCCAGCCCATACATAGCCTTAGATGACTCGGCGGTAATGATTCAGAGGAGCTGGCTGCCTAGCACAGGGTCTCGGGTGGATTCTGTTATGAGCGGGAGCCCTGGCTTACTCGGTCTGATTCGACTGTTTAATTCAACACGGCGGTGGGCGACTTCGTATTATTGACTCTATTTTCAGGCAGGATGTAACTAGTGATTAGTTGACCGGCTGGACTAAATCGGCTATATTGGATATCTTTGGGGGTATTCTATGTCCTAAAGAATCATAGTCTCATTGAGAGGAGGCATTCAATTACACTCTCTAGATATACCATGGTACGACTAAAGATGATGGGATTTATTTTTTGGTTGGTCTTTGATTGATCATGCAAATAAATGCTTTCGGGACGCTTGGGCCTAGGTTTTCCGTAATAAAAATCAATAATGAGATCACTAAATTAAACGATATGTGAAGTTGTAAAATCACTAAGATCTTCTCTACCTTGCAAACCGATTTCTTTTTCTAGCGAGAAGAAAGACAACAAGATGCGCGCTGAAATATTAGTGCGAATTATCAAGCATGTGGACTACTATGTACAGAGAATGAAGTACTCTGAGTTGATCGGCGAAACTGTATAACTACAGTTTCAAGAATTATCATAGATACCTCATTTCGCGCCAGTTTCGAGACAATGGACGCTATAATTCCGCCTCTAAGACCACCAAGCAAACACCTTTTTGTACAACTACATGTAGTTGTAGCTGAGATTTATACGCTCTAGAAGCAGCTTTGACCACAAAGTATTGTATTTAAATATGCGTCTACTCTGAATTGCCCTGTAGGGTAGGTTGTCCCTTACTGTAACAGCTTTGTAACCTGTCGGTCTGATACCGTCTGGGCAACTCAGAGACAAGACCATGGGATTAAATGACAAGATATTTTTAAGTACACCCTGATGAGAGCACTAGATTTTAAGCGATATATTTATTTATACGATTCACATCTTAGCTCGGATACTGACTACAGATATGATGAAAAATTATTTTTCCTTTCCCATCACAATGAAAACTTTCATAGTCTTATATTTTATACATACATATAGACGACTCTATGTGAATGGTGAATTCTAATAAAATCTAGCGTATCGCTGTTTATGGAGCCAAGGTCACATTGGAAATTTAAGTCGGGCGAGGAAATTTTCAAGGCGGATATCTTTCTTCGAACATCTAAGACTGTCTAGGGTAGAATCATCTGCTGGTAACAAAGGATCTCCCGGTGACTTGGCCCCGACATTGACGTTCTTTGGGCGGTTAATCATGGACTAACAAACAATGCCTTGTTGAAAGCTCATGGAGATTTTCATGAAGAAACTTTACGGCACAGCATTCAGCACTAGCAAATAACAATTGATGAAGACAATTCCTATTCTAGGCTAGGCAGTTAGCCATTATTGGGCGTTACTATAGATCTTGAATTAGAATAAAGTTTGTACAATATATTCAACGATCATGTAGACAGATATACATACATATCTTACAAAGGCCTACCAATCTATAGTCATCAAGAACGCCTAACTCTTTATGAAGTATAAAAGCCCGCATACATTAAATGCATGCCGTCTTACTTTATGGGCAGTAGACGCAGGAACAATAGAAAAAATTCCCATATTGTGGATAGTGGCCGGCATGGCTGCCACGCATTTTATGTGGGCGTAAAAGAACGGGTTGCCATCTGAATCTAAATCTTTGTTTACTTTATTACATTGATATTAATTCTTGGGCAACTAATACTATAGTTGTACTATCATTATATTATAGTTGATACAAGGCATTCTGCCATGTACCGGCGTTCGTAGGTATTCGGGATTGCGAGTACAGAGCTTTGTCCAGAAGACTAGAAACACTACCCTAAGTAGTAATAGTGTGGTGCATTGTCCAAGAGGAAACTTCGCGCTCTTTTGTTTCTTGACTTCATCTATACTCGCACTGACAATGACACTGATGCTTTAGAATATACTGGCAGGCCATGCTTCTACTACATTGCATCTTGATTCCAAAGCTGGCAACGGAATACAATTTGATCTAAGCTCCTTTCCATCATTGTGATGACACATCATGTCCTAGTCTGCAACTCATATCTCGTCGTCGACCTTTCAAGTCTTGAATATCCCTTCAACGTATATTTCGATTCTATTCGGCTTCCCCTCATACCTTTCCCTACCTTCATCTACCTTCATCTACCTTCAAATGCCATGAAATGCCTCTGGCTTGGGGGGTGAGCTATGGCGTTGAGAAGCTCATACCCCCCTCATCTTTGAGCTTGTCCTATCCTACGAAGCTAGCATCAATCGGCGAGCCAAAGGAATAATGTAACAAGCTTTGTCTTCCCGTTCTCCATTTCTCAGTCATATAATCTGACAGCACAATCTTGGTTCTGATATATGATATCCTTTGAGGGGTCCTTCCTTACACACCCCCTCCTTCCCTCCCCGAATAGTGCATGTATCTACGCCGTTTTGTCATTGCCTCCTTTGGCCTGCCGTTGTTTCTGTTCTTGACCCCATCGTGGCGTTATAGTAGGCCTACTAGATGTCGGAGAAAGCGTGATGAAGGTAGTTACTCGCTTGCGTGTTGTTCTTTCCTGAACTACAAAATGTG
This sequence comes from Davidsoniella virescens, assembly GCA_001513805.1. Classification (NCBI taxonomy): domain Eukaryota; kingdom Fungi; phylum Ascomycota; class Sordariomycetes; order Microascales; family Ceratocystidaceae; genus Davidsoniella; species Davidsoniella virescens. The sequence continues at coordinate 124,024 of LJZU01000137.1, forward strand.
CTGTTTCCCTCGCACCTTTGTTACCATTTTGATGTTTTGTTTTGCATCACAATATCACAACACCACACTTTCTATCTCTCTTCATACTACTCTTCGTTTTCTTCTTCAACCTCATCACCAAATTCTATACTAGCTTGTTTACTCCGCCATTATCTATAGTAAAAGTCTTTTGGCTTGAGGATTATAGCTTGAACTATTATTTTGATTACAGCTCTTCTTTTACTTTTGAGACAACTTTCGTTACTCTCTAGTCTATACTACAACTCATTGGTCCTATTCTATCCATTCATATCATCACTCTGGTAAGTATATGCCCATCATGAAGGCCTTTAAGGCTACCTTTAAGAAGGGCCGGAAGTCTTCCCAGGGTCAACCTCAAAACACGGATGACTTCGATAGTATTCCGCTTCTTAGTGAACAGACCGTGACCTCTACCGATTCTGTCCCTTCTCCCAAGTCCGCTCGTCGATTCTTCAAGAAAGACTCGCAGTGGACTGATGCCTCCAAGCTTGAGGCTGGGTTGAAGACACCTCCGATAGCCTCTGTCGAGGATGTTGATGACGAATTTTTCTTTGTCAACACAAAGCAGATTCACCCTTCGCATCTCAGTAGCGCCACAAAGATATATAGCTCGTCTCAATCTCGAGCCGAAGCTTCTCTACAATCTTATGTCAATGGTACTGCTGGTGAGAAGGGTCACCCTCGTTTGTCTCGCGCTGTCCCATTGATGCGAAACAGTTACGACTTCATCGTTATTGGTTCCGGCTATGGCGGTGGTATCGCTGCTTCTCGACTGGCCCGCTCTCAGGGCAAACATGGGAGAAGTTCCGTATGTGTTCTTGAGCGCGGCAGTGAGAAATGGCCCGGTGAATATCCATCAACACCGACTGCGAGTCTCGGTCAGGTCCGTTGCTCAGGTGTCCTTGATCCTGGTAACACTAGACGCTTCAAGGTACCAATCAATGGTGGCAACCCTAATGGCATGTACCATGTTCACATGGGTAAGGGCTTAAGCTGTTTCATGGCAAATGGTATGTGTAAACTCAAGCGAACTATACTAGCAATTATGGCAAATAAACTAACAATACCTTGCTACGGGTAGGTCTCGGTGGCACAAGTCTAATCAATGCAAACATCTTCCTTCCCGCTGACAAGGGTGTTTTGGGGCTTCCAACCTGGCCTAAGGAGATTCGTGATGACCCAGAATCACTCAATCCATGTAAGTTACTTAACTAGCTTTCTATGAATAACGGGACTAACTCCTACTCCACAGACTACGACAAGGTCGCTGCCGTTCTAGAGCCACAAACATATCCCGATGATTGGCCCAAGTTGCACAAGGTCGAGCTTCTCGAACGCCAGGCTCGCATGATGGGACTACAGGACAAGTTCCGCAAGGTTCCGCAGACTACCCGGTTCCACAACGGCCCAAACTCGTGTGGTGTTGAAATGCGTGCATCGACTCTTTCGGGTGAAGATGTCACTGGCATCAACGACGGCTCTAAAAACACAACTCTAGTGACATATATTGCTGATGCTTGGAACTGGGGCGCAGAGATCTTTTGTGAATGTGAAGTTCGCTACGTACTCGAGTGTACTGGGCCTGAGGGCGGATACATTGTGTATTATGCCTGGCGCGATATCGGCCGTAGTCGCTTCTATAGTGCCTTCAGTGGTGATCTGATGTGGGTGCATGCTAAGAAGGGTGTTTTCTTTGGCGCCGGCGCTATTGGAACAACAGAAATTCTGCTTCGTAGCAAGGAGATGGGCCTTCCTCTCAGTGACCATATCGGCCGCGAAGTCAGTGGTAATGGCGATATGCTAGCCTTTGGGTAAGTTGTTATCATTTGTTACTTGGTACGATGTTTACTAACAATGATATAGCTACAATACTGATTATGAAGCCAACTCTCTGGGCCAAAGAACTCCGAACCCTGCAAACCCAACAGGTCCGACAATCAACTCGGCTATTGATAATCGTGAAGGGCATGATAGCCCTTTGGACGGTTGGATTCTCGAGGAAGGTGCCGTGGCAAGCCCAATGGTACCCTTCCTTCAAGCTATGCTGGAGCTTGTTCCAGGAAGTGTCCAGTCAAAGGGAAAACGCACCTTTTCCGAGAGATGGCGGTCTGGTCTTGCTAGCCTCGGTAGCTGGATGCTTGGACCATACAGAAAAATGGGTGCCATGAACAAAACTCAAATATACCTCATCATGGCTCACGACGGTTTGTTCGAACCCTCTGTAACTTCAACTTGATAGGTGTTTGTTTCTAACCTTTACTAGGCGCTCAAGCACGCATGACGCTTGAAGATGACAAACTAGCGCTCGACTTTCCCGGTCTCGGAAAAAATGGCCATGTTGGAAGAATTCATGATGTTCTAACCAAAGCTGCTGCCCATGTAGGAGGCACAGTCATCAACCATCCGTTCTATACTCTTCTTGGCAAACAACAGGTGACTGTCCACCCCTTAGGGTATGTACCGCAATATTAATAATCGAGTAACCCAGCTCATACTAATATGTTCAATAGTGGCGCCCGTATGGCTTACGACAATACCGGAAAGACTGGTGGTTGCTTGCATACTGGTGAACTTTTCAAGGGAAATGGCTCTGAAATTCACAAAGGCCTCATCGTTGCCGATGCCGCCATAGTTCCAACTTCACTGGGCGTGAACCCTTTTGCTACCATTTCGGCCCTTGCCGAACGGACGCTAGAACATTTCACTGCCAAGCATGGGCTTACTGTCTCTCAGGAAAAGAACGGCACTCTAGATCTATTTGGAGAGCCTCGGTATCCGTTCGTTGGGAAGGTTGACCAGATGCAAACTGCCATCATGGAACACAAAGAAGTCTCTCAGACACAACAAGCTATGCGCTTGTTTGCTGCTGACAAGGTTGAAGGATATGGCTTCACGGAAATTATGACCGGCTACATTCACCGTCTCAATGGACCCCAGATGGCTGAAGATGATTTAGAGTCGTATCGCAGAGCTCGCCGGGCTGCTAAGGGTCGCCTAGAGCATGGCCGATTTTTCTTGACGATTCAGACATTTGACATACGGTCTTATGCCAACAATATCGAGCACCCCGCCGTCATCACTGGCACTATGGCGTGCCCGACCCTCCCGGGCTCCCCGTTTATGGTTCAACGCGGCGATTTTCGACTACTATCGGTCGATCCCAAGCGCCCCAATACGCTCAATCTTGTCTATGATTTCGATATGTGGGGAACTGATCGCCAACTGCTTCATTTTCACGGGTACAAAGTCCTTGATCCATCTGTCGAACTTTCTCCAGTACGGTTCTGGAAGGCATCAAGCACTTTGTATGTCACAATCACCCGGCCAACTGCTGGCCGCACGCGAAACAAGGCTGATCCCAATGACTGGCGCTATGATGAGGTCGTTGCCAAGGGCATATTGAACATAAAACTCGGTGACTTTTTCAGTGAACTCATGTCACTCTCACCCTCAGGCTCCAGCCTACTTAGAAAGTTGTCTAGTTCCGCAACTTACTTCAACTTCATGACAAGTCATTCTCTGCCGCTTTTTCTAGGCCGTTTCGGTCGTCTTCAGTACCCAACGCCCAACTATATTGGTTACATCAACCGCACATTGCCACAACAGACTCATACACTGACTGCTCGTGATGGCATAAAGACGCCTATGCATATCTTTGAGCCAAGTAACGCGTCCATCGATACTAAGAATGTTCTCATGATTGCCGGCGCTTCTGTTGACCACCAAGTCTTCGCTCTTCCAACCATTCCCTACAACGCAGTCAACTATATGACCCGGGCCGGATATCGCGTTTTCACTTGTGTGCATCGCTTCGGTATGATTGATATTGGAAAAGACAACTGGACTGTCTTCGATGCTCGTGAAGATATCCGTGCTGCTATCGAGTTTATCCGTCAGAATTATGCCCAGGGCAACTCACCTGTTGGTAACAAAGTATACACCGTGGCGCATTGTATGGGAAGCGTCTCTTTGTCCATAGGATTGCTAACAGGCGATATTCCGAGTGATTGGATCTGGGGCATTTCATGCAGTCAAACATTCATGACGCCCATCTGGAGTCCCCCTAACATGATTAAGGCCATGAAAGGGCCGATTCCGCTAGATGGGCTGTACAAAAAGATTGCCGGCAACTGGATGTCCTGTCAGCCTAGTGTGGAAGACGGACTCATCCAACGTCTATTGACTCAACTACTGCGTTTGTACCCTCAGCCACGCCATGAGATATGCATGAGCGCAGCATGCCATCGTACATCTCTTGCCTTTGGAAGGTTAGTAGATTCATACCACATGCTTTTTATCTTGAACAACGGTACTAACCCATCTAGATGCTGGAATCACCGCAATCTAAACGAAGCTACTCACCGCCAGATAGACCGTTTCTTCAACGGCGTTAATTTGACCTTGATGGACGTGCTTATGCGCCAAGGAACTATCGGTTCCGTAACTACTAACGGCCCCGAGTATTCACCGTTGGTGACAGATGAAAACGTTGAAAAACTCCGTGGTATTCCTATTATGCAGTTTGTCGGTGCTGATAATGCTGTTCTCTCACCAGCTGCCACCCAACGATCTCATGATATCTTGGTAAAGCGCTTCGGCCTCGCTAGTACAGATGGCCAAGTGCAATATCGTCGTCTTGAGATTCCTGGCTACGGCCATCTCGATTCCTGGATGGGCCGAAACGCATGGAAAGACGTATATCCCCATGTCAGAGCCGAAATGGATCGCGTGACTCGCGGTCCAGATTACTGCTTTGTTGAACCCATTGACAAGTTTGCTGGTCTTACTATCAACGGTGTTCCAAGAGACTAAGCATAACAGCGCTTATTTGTTCCATTCCAACCCCATTTCTTTTGCTGTTATATTCTTTCTTTCTTTGTTTGTTTTGAAACTTACATGTTAATCACTATCCTTCTATAATCAAATCAAATCCTCGCATTCATCTCCGGTCAATCCGACTATCAATACCCTTTCCTTTGTCACGTTATCCGCATTACAGTTTTCTTATACCCACTATGGCTGAGCCATGTTCTTTTGAGTTATTCCAAAGCTTTGTTTTTGTTTTTTTGTTTTGTTTTGGCCATCATCGTGTTTGATAGCTCTATAACCAGTGTTTTACTTTCTTTGTGGTCTATTTTCTATTGTATACTATCCTATTATTCACATATTTAACAAGTTCAATATAAATAAAACTATGCAGTTATCAAATAGATATATGTATCCCTTATGATCACAAGCGTACAATTCTCCTCTCGGCATTGATACCGCCTCGAAAGAATTGCTGAATAGCCTTTCCGTGAACAATAGTCTCTTTTATTATACCCTCGACATGTCCAGGTTCAACTCTTCCATACCATATTCCACAGCCAGCCAAGTCATGAGGACTTCCATCCAAATTGATGAAGCCTGGAGGGATATATATTATGATATTTCCTGCATATTTGTGGCCGCCAATATGTGAGATCATGGCCACCCGTGCCGTTTTTACAGATACTGGGGGGTCATTGAGGGATGGAGGGGTTTCAAGGACATCAAATCCAGAAGTCTTGAATTCCTCAATGAAAGAAGTTTGTAAAGCCGGACCATAGACACCACAGCGAAGATCTCGTTTTCCATGACCACATATCAGGACCATGACAGACGAAACAGGGATCGAAGCATCCAGTGACGGCAGATCTAAGTCCAGTTTTGGCTGTTGTTCTTTTTGTATATAAGATTGGTCAAGAGGGATGAGATGCATGGATATTAGTGTTTCCAAGGAGGCTTTAGAAGGTAGAGAGGGGAAGTATTTGAAAGAGGGAAGAAGATAGGCAGATTCACGGATTGGAGAAGTCGGTTTAGGAAATGACGATGCAATGACGGAGAAGTTAGGCTATAGTAATCATATCAGTTTCAATTCGTTGATTTAAGACGGCGATGTTGAGTTTTGTAGGTCGTGTCTTACATTTTGGTAAGCGCCTTTACGGCCTAGCAAGTCCTTCAACTCAGCAGCCAAGTTACGGTCCGGAAGACTATCAACGTCCCCATTCAGATTTTTAACGACTTGTTGCTCTTCGATTCTCGACGGCCAATCATTTGTGCCTGTACACAAAACGACATGTTCGAGATATGCGGCCATTGCTCCATGGAGGCCCTTGGTTTCTAGTGGGAAGTCGGCAGGTAAAATGGGCTTGTCCATACAAGAAGTACGTGCTGTATTAGGTGGACAGCATAGTGTCATGGGGAATGTAGGGTGTGAGCGAAGGGGGCGTGCCACTGAACTAGCGGTAGTGGATGATGTTGAGGATGAAGAAAAATAGAGACGCCTTGTGAGGCTGGTAACTAAACGGGTAGATAGCATCTTCAGATTTAGTCTGGTATTGTTTTTTGTAGCTTGGCAAGAAAATAATTGTTTTGGCGATAGTCTATCTTCAACTATTCATTGTTCTGATAGTAAATGGAGGTAGTTATGTAGGATGATCGTGATTTATATCGTCAAGTCGTACATTTAACTATCGGATATCCTAAGAATGGATCACTAAACAAGAACAAGAAATGCCGCTTTCGTTACCTAAGCTAATTGTGCTAGTAAATTGTTCTAATCGATGATGATTTCGATGGTGGGGAATAGCTTTTTTTCCTGTTATCTTCAACTAATCTAGCAAAGTCCGACTTCGTAAACACCGAAAGAACCTCAATGACAGATTCACGGAGATTATAGGTCTAACATTATGGCTTTATGCAGTTAGGGTTACAAACCCGTATTCTCATTTGCCAAGGATAAAAAAGACAGGCCTGGGTTATCGCAACCCTATTAGAAAACTCCGAACCTCACGGGTGTAAAAGACACTAACAAAAATGGAATTAAGACTTGCAAAAGTCTTGAAAAGATATCGTCACTCATGATGAACGAGTGATGATAATAGCGTGCCATAACCATGAATCGAACATGGGTCACGTCGGATAATCCGTAGAAATTCATGGGTATGAAAGCCACAACGACGTATTCTAACCACTAAACTATTATGGCAAGTGGTATTTCTGAAAACTGTGGCTTAGATGGCTTCATGATCTTGGTTCCAAAATCTGGCGACAATGTCAAAAAAGATTGAGAGAAAACAGGGCAAGATCTGCCTACAAGTGAGCCTGTTTTGCGGTCTTTCATAGGAGAAGAATATGGAAAAGGAAAGGCTAACATGACATCATGAGGGTTTGAAAGAGTGAGCATCAGCGTTGATATCATGTCGTTGTATATGGAATCAAGTACACAAACAACTTATACTCTAACCGGATAGTGGCACTATATTGTATCTGCCTTATAGCGGGGTTGTAACTACGCTACAATTCTACAGAGACGCCTTGCTGGAGGAGTCGTGCATGCACGGCAGTGGCCACTTGTATCGTCATTGATACCTCAAAAAGGCATATATGATCATGTTGTAGAATGCTACCTACATATGTCTATTTTGCCTCGTAAAAGGCCAACAATACTCAGCAATAATCCCAAGTCTCTTATAGTAGGATTTGTAGGGCCACTCCAATATATCGATATCGGCAGGTTTGCTATACATCGGTGGCGCGTTAAATCTTTAGATGTTGGCATTGTTGTCATATATCATATGAAATGGCGAAAAAGGAACAAGGCGGAAGTGTACTGTATGCTTAGTTGTATTTATATCTAGTCACTCTATTGCGGACTGGAAGGTCAGGAGGTGATACTGAAAAAAACGGACCTTTTCTTTCCTGTTCAATGGCACAGTAGATAGTATTACTACAGAAGGCTATGCCGTGGCCACCCCATAGAATTTGAGTAGTATCTTTGATAGTCAACGAGTGGGTGCTCTGATTGGGGTAGAGATGTATAAAAATAAGTTGGGCAATGTAACTGCTACGGCGGTTACGGACTTTTTTTAGCTGAGGCGTGATAGGGGCATCGTTGAGTGAATGTACGTTTCTGACGCTATCTGACATAAAGTTGTTTATTTTAAACAGGTGATTGATTGTAATGTGACCTGGACTTCATTAGCGGCTTCCGACGATAGATGAATAGAAGTGTATATGCTGAATATATGGTTGGCTGGGAAGCTTTTCTTCTTTATTGGAGATAATATGATACTGAATGCACGCGCCCCTCCACTTCCTGATATCCATGGTCAGTATAGGGAGATTTTAGGGAGTTGGCTACTTTCTGTGATAGTTGAAAAAGAAGGCTAGAGTTGAAGTGTATGAAGGGTAGATGAAATAGAAGATGTGAAGGGATGTGCCATGCTACTCGAGTCTATCGATAATGCACCGAGTGACCCTCTTCTGCCTATATTTATTGATCATTTGGAGATCCTAGTGCTCATACAATAGTCAATATATCGGTTATGTACGTGAGATTCACAGTACATATCATCTACTGGGAGATTCTTATTTGCTCACTGAGTTAAATCTATGGAGATATCCTGGATCACAACTGATCTATCTACATACAAATATAGAATGTGATGTGATAAATAGCCTGCAGCATTTGATACTGAGTTAGTACCATTATCCCCCCTTCGCTTGTCTACACTGAGAAACATCTTGTGATATAGCGTAGTACTGGAGAAGTGTGGTACACTATGTATGTAAGCATATAATTAAGAGAGGGGGAACACGTTGCTGCGTTGAGGTATTATTAAGGGCGAAATCTCACTAGAAGAAGAAGCTGTATAGTTCAGTATCCTATGATGTGTAACTTCTTATATGAAAATATAAAATAATGATAATGAATACACTGAGTGGTTTACGAACCATTCGTGATAACTAGGGGGGCAGACGATCTTTGGGCTTGAGTAGAGCAGATCATAGCCTTGAAAAGAGGCATTATAGCACTCAATACTTTCCTCCTTGTGAGAGATATGGCAAGGGAAAGAAACACAAGAAACCGATGATCGGAGTGCCACTTTGCACTTTATGTTTCGCGTGCGTGAATATGGTGGAGGATCTGTTGGGAGAGCACCAAACGTGACAATCAATATAAGCGGACATAAAACGAAGAGAAAGAAGGGTGAAGGGCAGTCCGTGGGGAAAGGAAATCGGAAGTTCCGCGTAGCTACTCGGCTTGGCAGTCTGAGATCCTCGAGTAGCAGAGATCCGGTCTCTTAGTAGAGTTAGTTCCCTTAGTAGAGCGCCTTTATTCAGTATAGAGAGAGTCATAGTGACTAAAGTTGTATCCGTAAGTGACCAGCAAGAAATTGTAGTTAGCAAACATTTAGTCAGTCAGCTAGTTACTCAGTTCAAAGCAACGTCGCGTCCGTTCCTATATTCCCTATATCACTCTGATTCCTTCTTTTGCCTCTTTCTATTCATGTTTCCACTTCAACTATATATTATTCTCCCTCCTTACCCCCCCTTCTTTTGCCCCCAACAACGGCTCCTTGACAATATCCCTTTCAAGTAGTGTTTCCTGGAGAAGAAGATGATATCTCCTTATTGAGGCACTACAACAACAGCACAGTGGCAGAATAGCTTGTCAGACAGAAGGCCCGATACTAGGAAGTGTCAATCTCTAATTCTAATGAAAGGACATGTGCAGCTTCTCTTTGCTTTTTTTTTCTTGGTAGTGGTTTAGCTATCTGTAGATGCTTTTATAAACATCGTGTCTACTGTCTATGCTATGCTATCGTCTATGTATCATCCCGTGTGTCTGCAGAAGCGGCTTCTTATTCCCCATGTATCACAGCTAGTCAGATTGCAGCTACCATACTAACAATAACTATCATGGAGTTCAAGCTCACAGGATTCTTATTGTTGAGTAGACTGGTCCGGGGGATAAGTTGGGTAAAAGATACACCAGAGATTCTAACGCTAGACACGGGCGTCCGGATATCGCAGACTTGAGACGCGGTTCCTGAGTATCTTATAGATAGCCTATGCTAGTAGTGACATGGCTGTGTTTGAGGTGTCCCGTAGCACTGCAGCAGTGGCATATCCTCGATTTGCTCTGCGTGCCATGTTCATTGGGCGTGTGGTATTGGATTTCAGGAGGAAAGAGAAATGGAGGGATAGAGAATAGCGTAGCCGTTTTTTGACTAAGGTACATGTAAGTCAAGTCCTAGCTCTAGTATGTGATCGGCTGCTGCAGTAGCAGATTTCCCATTAGTACCTCTATGTCTGCTACTATCTTTACCCTCTAATGTTGCCACTGATGCTTCTGGGATAAAAGCGATAGCTGTTGTCTCTGGTAGAGCAACTTGACGGCATGATGACCCTGATCTCTTTCAAAAGCTTGACGAGAGCCACAAAACATATCTGTCCTGGTATGGTAGCCCACCAACAGATAGCACCTACTAAGAGTTATATAGATGGCACAAGACGACCCGATACGTGCTATCACTATAGAACATATCAGCATACAGATAGATTTAAGCAAGGTGTATCTCCTACTGTGACGGTCGAGTAAAACGTTGCCATGTTGGCGTCTTCTCTTCTCGCGCGGCAAAGAAGGAAGAGTGGAACAAAGAATAAAAGATACTAGAGGCTAGGGCTATTGTTCCAGCGTCGTAGAAGGCGTCGTTTTCTCTGGTTCATGTTTGCTCATGTCATAGTCAAAGCTCATGATGCTACTAGAGGGTAGGTAACTAGCAAAAATATTCTCTCTACGCCCCCCTTCTGCTTTTCTTTTCAGTTTATGTGTTTGCCTCTTTGGGGAAAAGGGAACACACTTTATTCACTTCTACTTTTTCTATAGTATTTTTCCCCCATTAGATTCTCGGTGTTGCAGATTTAGTCTTTGTCCGAGAAGTCACCGGGAGTGCCTGCAAGAAGGATAAGCCGGGAACAGTGAGAAGAGGAGGCAAGAGTTGAAGTAGCATTGGTAGTGACTTTTATGCTGCCAAGATTCAGTGCTAGAGTGTTTTTTTTTAAAAAATAAATAAAAATGCGGACATGTTGTTTACTGTAATCTTTAGAGACACAAATACTTGACTCTGAAGTTAAGCCAACTCTGTCTCTCGCGATAGACGAAGATACTAGCAAGAATGGCCCATAAAACACCATCAATATCGGGATGTTGACATAGAGACAATGACAAGACAGGCTATATCTATTCCCGACATGTTCATCTCACATCTAAAGCGTAGACGTTTTAAAGACTAGCTCTCCATACACATATGCATAGAGACCTCCCTGATGGTACTATACCCAAGTACCTGTCATTAAGTGTAGTGTCACGCGGGTTGGTAGCTAGTATCGAACTAGTTCGGTTGGTATAAATGCGTAAGTAAGTTTATGTCACGATATATCCCGAGGAAACCAAGTTCCTAAGCAGAAATTATATGCGTACTACGCTACTGCCATCTCGGCATTTCAAGAATCACTGTCGAGTCCAAGCAAGCAGCTATAAGGCAGAACAAAAACAGAAAACAACAAAACTTGGTACTCGGGGGAACTTTGTGCAGGTCGGTTTATAATGCTAAACTGCAATGGGGACGCCTGTCAGTCCGTGATTTTGCGTCCTGGATGAACCTAGATATGGCAGTTTTGTCTGCTTGATAGGTATTCATGCCCTGAAAACACGGAAACATCACGACGGAATATCTGGTCCATGAGATAGCCGTTCATGCTCTATCAAAACAACAAATTTCACCTGGAGGTTTTCTTTCAGGATAAAGCCAAGGCCCAGCCAAGTAGGACGATGACAATCCTTTCGTTTCTCTACTATAACTCGAACTGCCTTGGCAATTGCCATGCGGACTTTTGCCTCTTTCGGCAATAATCTTTGAGACTTCAAAACTTCATATAGGACAAAGACAACTTGATAGTTTTTCCAATCAGTTTTTAATTTGTTAATCCTATAAAGCAAATCAGGGCGTCTTTAAACTACGTTGAAATAACGTCATGAACCGCCCAATTCTTTGATACGAGCTTGAAATAGTGAGGGAGGATGATGCAGGCCTCCTTTCATTAGTGGTTTTTACTTTGAAAAGATAGTCTATCAAGAAGTATACACACGCCCCTTGAAAACTATGATATTTCCCTATTAAAATATACAGTGTCGTAGTCTCGGGTAATTCATTGATAGGTCTCTATCCTATGATCAGAACGGTCAGGCTTGATTTTAAACTGCACAAGCTTACAACAGCCTCAACTTGCTAAAATGCCGCAATATATGCCCAGGCAAAATCTTGAGAACATCAAGTTTCTATTTGAGTTAAATAGAGTTGTTAAATCGCAATGGGGAGTAACATTTGCTCGCAGTTGCTTCCTTTGAGGTCTGAGAACAGCTTACAGTCAGATAGACAGTCAGACTTTAGTAACCTAAATCATCACATTATATTTTCTTATAATAATTAAGAGAGTTCAGAAGAATAGAAGCGTGAAATGAACAAAAGAAAAGAAAAAAGAGGCATATATCAGACTTCTGATATAACACCCCCTCTCCCCAGTCCCCCCATCAACTTTCCTTATCTCCCTCCACAGGTCAAGAGCTTGACTTGTTGGCGGACTTGAGCTTGAGCAAACAGAAACAATAATAAAATTATAACTATACCTATGTATTTCTCTATTAACTATTTCCCTTGGTTTCCATACTTGAAATTATTATATGAAAAGTGCTGGGATGGGTCGGATCACCTATAGCAACATGAGCTATACCATAACGTCCCAATGATATTATAACTTGCTACCCCCACGGCTAATATAGCAGTGATGGAGGTTTGTACAAATGGGGTATAAATTCAGGCTCTTTCAAACGTCCAATATCTGTATATTAGTGACTATAAAATTATGGAGTTATGGCTTCTGACCGAATCGGTCTTGTACAGCTAATCCAATATTAAGCCGGTCTATGACCTTTATATTTTACATTATGATGTTTGGATGAATGCAATGCTGTTTGCCTGCACTGAGTTCAGTCATATATTAGTAATTTACTAGAGATTTGGTAGTTATACAGCCTACATCGTAGTCGCCCAGAGAGGCTGCAGAGATAGTGCCTTTGTGTGTAATTATTTCCATGGAACTATACTGGGCTGTGATGACTGAGATCACTAGTCACTGATAATCAAGTTCTTCTGGATATGAGTTTCATCTACTGGTGCGATAATCTACCACCAAAATACGTTTCATAGTATGAAAACCCAAGGGGGGGGGGAGCTCGAGATACATAATATAAAGCTCCAGATCGTGACTTAGGACCTCTTGTGTCTAAGCTACCTTACATTCATAAGTCTTTAGCTCACCCGCTATACTGACTATATGTAGTTCTTTCTTTCACATGCTACGACGGCAATATCTGTCCTCAGCTCTAATCATACGAATACATGTGAAAGGGTGGCGCTGTTTGCTGAACAATCACAACTAGCCTGCTCAACGTCCGAGCCTCCTGGTACTCATGCAAAATAATGCACTGAGACCAGAGCAAACGAACGAGAACAAAGTAGAGAATGAAGCAAAGAGATAAAATACTCTTAGATGACCCGTGTTCCAGCTAAACTGGCCTAAACCCGCCCAGCTCTCAGATGTTGATACCACTATAACTCAGACAGTCCTCTCGATACGACGGCGACAGGACCTGACAAGTATATCGTACATACAACTTTTTTTCATGTCTCATATCCTACTCTTGGCTCTATCGTGTATCGTACTAGAGCCAAGTTATCAAACAGGCACACGTTGCTACTGTAGCTGCTACTAGATACTTTGATATGTAGCGCGCATCGTGATAGCCACCACAGGGGGAGTCCGTGAACATTTTTGCTGTTGACTCTCAGCATAGGTTAAGTCATATGTATCCGATGATACAACACTTTGCTATCTGAGGAGGGGATAATATTGGAACGACTTGGAAACGCTTGCGCCGGCCATTGCCGTATCAAGTCGCCGCGGAGGCTCCCGTGAGCTATGAGGCTTTATCCCACCTGGGACAAGGAGGGCAAAGACTATCAAGAAACCTTACTTGTGTCGCAACGAACATGTTCTATGAGCCGGAGAGTGGCCCGTCCCTACGTAACTTTAGATGACCACGAAACAAGTAGAGCAATGTCGCTAGTTTCGAGAGGGAAAGTAGAGGACTATATACGGAATCGAACACCAATGCAGACAAAGAACTACATGTAGATACCCATATATTCGTTCAGCTATCATGGTCTCTGATGTTTCAAAGCCACCAAGACATATCTCATCTGTCTATAGAGATATCTCCGAACCTAAGACTCTTCTGCTTGGGTCTCGGGGTATCGGGATATAGTCATAAGTTCTTCTAAGACAAGAGAACAGGTTTCTCTAGATATTTCTCCGAGCTGTCATCTCTTGTTCTGCTTTTTTTTGCGTTAGTCGTTCTCATCTTGTATCAACGAGAAGCCTGTGCAAGGTCGTACGTACCACGAACCAGTAGTAGTGGTTCAATAACATAGAAACCTACCTTGACGGTCGGGCAGTTTACGAGCTATAACCCTGAAAGGGGGCTCTCTATGTTCGTGTATCTATGAATCTACTAGTTTGCCGGCTCTTAGGCTCAAAGTTTGGTCAGGCTCAAAAGTAACATTTCCTAGCTTTTCAGTCTCATCTCTTTTCTAGGGTTCGGAGCTTGTGCCAACAGCGAGAGCGAGCCACTCTTAAACCTGAACCGCTGCCTGTCACCTCTGTATCTTTAATGCTTTATATGTCCATGTTCTTAGTCTAGCCACTCACTTAGAACTCTCTACAGTGCCACACATATAGTAGATGGATAACCACCTTAAAGACTACGACTTGTGAATACAAGGTCTACTAGTCGTTGATCGGCCTAGTCCTCATGCGACGAGCAATTAGCTGTCACTTGATCGAATCAAGGCCTGAAACTAACTCGACCGTAGAGGCTAACTTGTAGATTGTTTGTTGGTCTCTTTGGTGTTTAGTAAGAGTCAAAACGCGTCTTTGAACAGTGCCTCATCAGACTAGCCACTGAAGAGACAGCCAGTTTGCATGCTATATTTAGAGAGAGATAGAAATGAGGGAGGGATATGCAGGGCGTCCTACTTTCTCGCTCTATCGGTCTATCAAATATTTTAGTCAGATATACATCGGAGCGCGTTTGTCAGTCTATCCTTGACGCTTTCTCTTTCTTCTGTCAATTCTTGTTGGCTGAAAAGAATAAAATGCTGTGATTAAAGAGCCCCGAGCGTAGTATGCAAGACAGGACCCCATAACGCTAGAACCAACCAGAGTTGAATTCTCTCGACAGGACCGACAATATGCTTGCTTATCAACCAGGAGAACCCGTATCTAGACCGTCTGTTTCTATTTAGAGCGTCATCTTGGCTTCTATTCCAGTCATTCGAGGTCAGCAGCCTTGTTTTTCAGGTGAAGGTTCGCTTTTAGTCAAACTGAGCTTACCATTACCAATATATACAGGAGAGTGATAGCGATAATCGCTTATCACATCTTGCAACTCTGACTTTATAGCTACTACTTCATTTCTGGTTGGCATGTTTTGAAACAACGGCCAAACATAGATCCTAGAAAGACTAGAAGCAGTAAACGTAGTAGTAGCAAAGTGTTGCTTTGGGCTAGTCAGGGAATATCTGCGAACAGACCTTCTGTGCCCGTTTTCTCTCTCTCTCTCTCTCTCTCTCTCTCTCTCTCTCTGTAGACTTTTAGCTTCGCCTCTCAAGGCTCT